>PYXC01002114.1:80000-87500 GCA_015244755.2 Tenualosa ilisha | reverse complement strand
CACCCTGCATCTCTCTCTCTCTCTGACACACACGCAAACACACACACACACACACACACACACACACACACACACACCTCCACACACACCCTGCATCTCTCTCTCTCTCTGACACACACGCAAACACACACACAGACACACACACACACACACACACACACACACACACACACCTCCACACACACCCTGCATCTCTCTCTCTCTCTGACACACACGCAAACACACACACACACACACACACACACACACACACACACACACACACACACACCTCCACACACACCCTGCATCTCTCTCTCTCTCTGACACACACGCAAACACACACACACACACACACACACACACACACTCGCCCTGCAGATGCACTTTACCAGTCAGCTCAGCTCCTTGCGCTGTCGTGCTGCCTTCCTTGGTCCTCTAACCCCACACTGCCATCCAGAGGCCAGCTCAGGCACAGCAGCACAGGCTTGTGCTCATGCATGCAGTCAGAACAGTGAAACAACCAGGGAGCTCTTTGGAAACCGGAACTTTTGATAGGCCAGAAGGACATTCCTGAAAACACACGCAATCACTGTGAATTGTGCTAGTCACTGTGCTCTACTCTACATTGTGTGGTTAGAAGGTAAGACAGAACATCAGGGGCACTCATGATCACATGCGACTTAGGGCTCAATTTTCATGATCACATGTGACTTAGGGCTCTATTTTCATGATCACATGCGACTTAGGGCTCAATTTTCATGATCACATGTGACTTAGGGCTCTATTTTCATGATCACATGCGACTTAGGGCTCTATTTTCATGATCACATGCGACTTAGGGCTCTATTTTCATGATCACATGCGACTTAGGGCTCTATTTTCATGATCACATGCGACTTAGGGCTCAATTTTCATGATCACATGTGACTTAGGGTTCTATTTTCATGATCACATGCGACTTAGGGCTCTATTTTCATGATCACATGTGACTTAATGTGCCAGGCTTGTACTAAACTATGTAGTTTTTGGTGTAGTGAACTGGCCACCTCCCTGCCTAAGTCTCACAAAACCTTCCAAACATTTCCAAGAGCCTTACTTGCTCTGCTAAGCGGCCTGGTGAGTGGCCGCAGCCCTCTAGTTAGGGCCTTGGGCTTGAGAGCGAAGGGTGGCCAGTTCTAATGCCATCAAGACTCTCAGGGGCCACAACAGCTGGCTGCCCACTGCTCTGTTAGTTAGTGTGTTACATCTCACTTTGTGCTGTGTGTGTGTGTGTGTGTGTTACATCTCACTTTGTGCTGTGTGTGTGTGTGTGTGTGTTACATCTCACTTTGTGCTGTGTGTGTGTGTGTGTGTTTCACCTCACTGTGTGCTGTGTGTGTGTGTTTCACTTCACTGTGTGCTCTCTGTGTGTGTGTTACTGTAAGTCATGGATAGGTTATATGCAGAGACCGAATCTCCCTGACAGGATCTAAAAAGTGTGTGGTGTGCAGGTGTTTTAGTGTCTTAACACACTCAGGTGTTTTAGTGTCTTAACACACTCAGGTGTTTTAGTGTCTTAACACACTCAGGTGTTTTAGTGTCTTAACACACTCAGGTGTTTTAGTGTCTCAACACACTCAGAATATCACTACTAATACTTAGCAGCAAGCACCAGTTCCCCCTGAGTCACTGCTGTCCACATGGAGTTGTGACAGAACAGTATAATGTTGTTTTCTTAACCCGTTTTCTGTCATGTAAACTAACATGTAAACTAGTGGCCAAATGTCACTCCATGACACATCAGTGCCTCCAGTACTTCAGCACTAGATGCCGCTTCAGCAATCTGTGCTGCTGTCGAGTTTAAGTAGTTGTCTTGTGCTTCGTGCCTTTTGCATGGCGAGTGAGGACTCCCTCTTCCGTGTTACTAATGTCAAAGCTTTTTTGTCAGAGACAGATGACATTTATGCATTTAGAAGATGCTTTTATCCAAAGCGACTTACATTTTGTCAACTATCAATTACATGAGGGCCAGTCTCCCATAGAACAACTTAGGGTTAAGTGCCTTGCTCAAGGGCACAACGGTGGCAGCTGGGATTCAAACCCACAACTTTTCAGGCCACTTGCACGCTAGCCAGCTTCCTTAACCACTACGCTCTGACAGTCCACCACCCTGACAGTCCTTAACCACTACGCTACCACTGCCCTGACAGATAACTCAGTCATTGTCTGCTACTAGTCAATTCCTTTATTTCTCATTAGTGAGCAAAGCAAGATTAAAGACGCACTACGGCACCAGCCATGTCATACTACTAGCTGACAACACAAAACCAGTTGTTGCCGAGCGGGACAGGGTTAAAGAGGAGGTTGAAGAGGAGGCCAGACGCAAGTAAACTGGTGAAAGCGCATTTAATGCACTTAACATCTTATGCAGTGCCACACGACTGAACTCATCTTGAGGCTCTGTGCTAAAGAACAAGATACGGATCCAGCTGCCTGCGGGCCAAATCAGTCTATAGTTTACCTTGCCAATTCTGTTGCTTAGAGAGCACGCATGTTTAGAGTCCTTACAGCTTACAGTAAACCACTTTGACGTAAGTCAAAGCCCTTCTTTTCACAAGGTATTTTTCATCTGCGGTTGTCTGTTATCGTTCAATAAGAATAATCTAGGTCCTTAACTATCTGACCAACAAATACCAGGCTAGTACTGAGTGATTAACCAACGAAGTGACAAGAGTCAAGATCGCGTCATTATTTGCATTTCTGATCTGACTGATGAGAAACAACGTAAAGCTGGCTTCCCAGATCCGCCCACTTGTGATCTTCTATCCATTTTTGTGGAAGCCAGCAGTTTTGAGGATGCCTCTAGGAAGTCTTTCCGACTCACGTATCAGAAAAATTAAATCAAAGCCGCTCAACAGCCAATTCTGATTGGTTGATTCTCCCAACTGGGCGTGAAGTGACATTGGCTTCCCTTGGGCTACGTCAGATCTAGACAAAGTTTTCAGCCGCTCTGGCTGTGCGCAAGCCTGTATGAGACAAAATGTGGTATCTGTCATTTTATCATGTTCACCCTGGAAAATGCACTGTTCCTATTCTTGGTTTGCAAACACATCCACATGTATTGGTAAGAATTTAGGACCATGGGTGTTTGTTCCAAATATATTTGGAGAAAATGTACCATTTGTGTATGTATGGGATCTCTCCTAAAGGATTGACTACCTATTGTCTGCTCCCAGCGATTACTTGATTACTTGGAATAAACAGAGGTGTGTTTTGTGGCTGCCTGTCTAAGGCAGTTGTCCAAGTCAATGTGCTGCAATTGTCTTTCATTTGTGTTGTTGAAGCTGATGGGAATTGCTATAAACTGCAACACTTTTGTTGGAGTGATTTCTAGCATGAAAAATGCTTATAAATGCCATGTAGACTTACAATACAAAATAATTGAACATACATGATAATAGTAGTTCATTTCTGAGAGAAAGAAATAGTAGAATGGATGGGCCCATTGACAATCACATAAAGTCTAGTGACTCTAGGCTTGTAGAAGAGATTGGTTCACATGCAAGTGTATTACTCCTGGGATATGGAAACGACAGCTCAGCTGATACACTCTGTTAGCGTGTTGGCTTAAAGACATTTTTGGACTTGAAGTATTCATATGTTGTCAACATGTCTGCTTTCACCTCATCACTAAGGTCACGATTTCAGCCTAATTAGTGTGCATTGTCAGTCAGTACCGCGTGAGATCAGCAATCTCAGGAAAATAATCCATTCCTAAGACTTGCATGGAATTCAAATCCAAGTCTGTGAGTTGCAATAAAGGTGAATGATACTACTGATCTGATCAGAAGAGATTTTTCCCTTTCAGAGAGAATCAACATGGCAGAGACTTGAAAGAGCATCCCTCATGTACTTCTAATCTTTCAAAGCGTCTGCTACAAGCAGCACACACAGTCAGCCTGTCCACAGCAATTAACATTTGAAGATGAATGAAGCACTGGAATTGTGTGTGTGTGTGTGTGTGTGTGTGTGTGTGTGTGTGTGTGTGTTTGAAATGTAAGAGAGGAGCCAAGGTGTGTGGTAATATTCTTGAATACATTTGTTCTATAGGGCATAATTGTGCATGATTTGTGTGGGTGTGGGTGTGTGTATACATGTGTGTTTGCTGCATCCAAGAAATGTATGGATTTGTGAGTGTTTGTTTGTTTGTGTGTGTGTGTTTGTGTGTGTGTGTGTGTGTACTAGTATGCAGTCTGTATGTGCTGGAAAACTTGTTTTTGAAAGTTGTGTGTCTCTCACTGTGTGTGTGTGTGTGTGTGTGTGTGTGTGTGTGTGTGTGTCTGGGTGGATCTGAGGACTGAGGCCTAGCAGGAGAGGGATGCTGCAGAGGATGACGAGGGTGAGAGGTGAACAAAGCTACTGATTTTCAGTATGTCCACCCCCCTTATTTTACACACACACACACACACACACACACACACACACACACACACACACACACACACACACACACTCACACAGAGACAGCTGGCTTGTGGCCACTGCTGACCCCCAACCAATCAATCGACCAATACTGTCTGCAGACACACACACACTCTCACAGACCCACGCATAGAGGCCATGCAAGTGTAAAGACACACACACTCACAAACACACATACACATCAACTTGGATGAATATAAAAGTGCATTAGGGAACAGTGTGAGTGGGTAGAGTTGTAGGTAGGTGTGTGTGTGTGTGTGTGTGTGTGTGTGTGTGTGTGTGCAGAGCTAGCAAATAGATTTGTCTTTGTTTCCCAAACCCGTATGCATGTGGTTTTGTGTGTGTGTATGTGTGTGTGTGTGTGTGTGTGTGTGTGTGTGTGTGTGTGTGTGTGTGTGTGCATGTGAACGCACTTACAGTACACCTGTGTGTGTTTGTTGATGACATCAATGTCAAGAGGGAAAGATTACGCTGTTACATCATTAGAGCAAAGCCAAGTGCTGACTGAGCATCTTTACACTCAATTAACCTCATTACAGCTCTACAGCTCACCTGTACACACACACACCTGAACACACACACACACACACACACACACACACACCTGCCACCATGGGACCACAGGTAAAAATACTTCAATCAATCATACATACTCAAAGACAAAGACACAAACACAGCAGTTCTGCATACACACTTATAATGGACAGATAATATGTGTGTGTGTGTGTGTGTGAGAGAGAGAGAGAGAGAGGGAGAGAGAGACAGAATGAGAGTGAGAGAGAATGAGTGAAAGTATGCTGATTACGCAAATAGGACTGAGGTGGTCAGGACTTTCCTCTCAGAGGTTCTTGACCATTACTAATCCTTTTCTTTTGGTGCCATTATGTCCACCATTGTCAACCTCTGTGGTTTGGGGTACCAACAGCTGCCTTGGTAATACACACACACTGGAAGAGAAAGACGCATGGCTACCTTTAATACACGCACACTGGAAGAGAAAGACGCATGGCTACCTTTAATACACGCACACTGGAAGAGAAAGACGCATGGCTACCTTTAATACACACACACTGGAAGAGAAAGATGCATGGCTACCTTTAATACACGCACACTAGAAGAGAGAGACGCATGGCTACCTTTAATACACGCACACTGGAAGAGAAAGACGCATGGCTACCTTTAATACACGCACAATGGAAGAGAGAGACGCATGGCTACCTTTAATACACGCACACTGGAAGAGAAAGACGCATGGCTACCTTTAATACACGCACACTGGAAGAGAAAGACGCATGGCTACCTTTAATACACGCACACTGGAAGAGAGAGACGCATGGCTACCTTTAATACACACACACTGGAAGAGAGAGACGCATGGTGGCCTTTAATATAAGCACACTGGAAGAGAGAGACGCATGGTGGCCTTTAATATATGCACACTGGAAGAGGAAGACACATGGCTACCTTTAATACACGCACACTGGAGGAGAAAGACGTGTAGATGCCTTTAATGTACCCACACTGGAGGAGAAAGATGTGTAGATACCTTTAACATACACACACTTGAGGAGAAAGATGCGTAGATGCCTTTAACATACGCACACTGGAGGAGAAAGATGCATAGATGCCTTTAATGTACACACACTTGAGGAGAAAGACGTGTAGATGCCTTTAATGTACCCACACTGGAGGAGAAAGATGTGTAGATACCTTTAACATACACACACTTGAGGAGAAAGATGTGTAGATGCCTTTAACATACACACACTGGAGGAGAAAGACGTGTAGATGCCTTTAATGTACCCACACTGGAGGAGAAAGACGTGTAGACGCCTTTAACATACACACACTTGAGGAGAAAGATGTGTAGATGCCTTTAACATACACACACTGGAGGAGAAAGACGCATAGATGCCTTTAACATACCCACACTAGAGGAGAAAGACGCATAGATGCCTTTAATGTACACACACTGGAGGAGAAAGACGTGTAGATACCTTTAATAGACGCCTTTAACACACTGGAGGAGAAAGAGACATATCTGGAATAAAACTGAGTAAGAACAGCTACAGAGAATGGGTGTGTGTAGTGGGTGTGGAAGTGTTCAGGGTGTCTGTGTCAGTGTGTCATCTGTTTGAGTGTGTGTGTGTGTGTGCAATCAACCCTCTGCTATGTGCATGTAAGATATCTCCCATGGGCCTTTGGCACCATACCTTTTATCATCACTATGACAACTAGCTCCACATGAGTGCTTAAATGTGAGCCTCTGTGTGTGTGTTTGCGTGTGTGTGTGTGTGTGTGTCCTGTCCAGAGCTGTGAAAAAAAACACACACATTGGAAGTATATGACCCTGGTCCTCACTATGAACCGGACCCCCCCTGAGCCTGGTGTCGACATGGCAATCCATACACAGCTGCATCTCCTCGTCTGCTGTCATGGTGACCATCAGCATCAGCTCCATGGTGATCTTCACCACTGGGACGCCTCTCATTATCAGCGGCATCCGCACTGAAAACTGTGTGTGTGCGCGTGTGTGTGTGTGTGTTTGCATCAAATCACATCAGTTCTCATGTCCTCTGTGTGTACGTGTGTGTGTGTGTGTGTGTGTGTGTGTGTGTGCGCGTGTGTGTGTGTGTGTGTTTGCATCAAATCACATCAATTCTCATGTCCTCTGTGTGTACGTGTGTATGTGTGTGTGAGTGTGTGTGTATCAAATCTCATCAGTTCTCATGTCCTCTGTGTGTGTGTGTGTATGTGTGTGTGTGTGTGTATGTGTGTGTGTGTGTGTGTGTGTGTGAGTGTGTGTGCATCAAATCACTTATCATGTCCTCTCTGTGTATTTCCAAATGTGTCTCTGCATCAACTCTTCAGCCCTCTGATTCTGTCCACACACAGGAAACTGGTCATGTCAAATCAACTGCCTTGTCTCCACATTTCCTCTGTCTATACAGATCTCCACAATTCCTCTGTCTATACAGTTCTCCACAGTTCCTCTGTCTACACAATTCTCCACAGTTCCTCTGTCTAGACAGTTCTCCACAGATCTTCCATGTCTCT
>PYXC01002114.1:0-75000 GCA_015244755.2 Tenualosa ilisha | reverse complement strand
GCTTCAGTTGGGTGTTTGTCCCAATTTGGATACTCACAGTTTCTCACTGGACCCCACACCTCACAGCCATAGAGTGCAATTGGTTCTTTTACACTTTTAAATATTTTAACCCAAATTCTAACTGGTAATTCTACTCTAATTGATTTTTTAATGGCATAAATGCTCTTTTTGCTTTTTCTTTGAGTTCCTGCACAGCCAAGTTAAAGTTTCCTGTTGGAGTGAAGGTTATGCCAAAGTAGGTGTAATTTTTTGTCTCATCAGTTTAGCTGTTGCCAGTTCTAAAGTTTTTAGTGTGTCCCTGCAGCCCAGATCGTCACTGAAATATGAGGACCTTAGTTTTGGGGGATTTATTTTGTCTGTCTGTATTGTCTGTTTGGATGTATTATGTCTGGCAAACGTGCTGCTGTAAGCCTTGAGTGTAGGGCTCAAACTATATCCCTGTCACAGTCCCCTCCTTTGGTGAAGAATTCTGTTTTTTTTTTTTTTAATTCTGTTTTTACTTTAATTCTTTTATATCCACGTTTGACTGCACATTTACTAATTGCGTACATTGATTGATTTTTCATACCACACTGAATGAGTTTATGTAATAAGCCTTTGTGCAAAATGGAATCAAATGCCTTTTGAAAGTCCACAAAACAAGCAAATAGTTTGCCTTTATTTTGATTTACATATTTGTCAATTAAGGGTTGGAGTGTGAAGATATGGTCTGATGTCTGATGGTCTGTGAGGATTCCAATTTGGCTTTTATGTAAAACATTGTGTTCTGTGAGGTGTTCAACTAATCTGCTGTTAATTATGCTGCAGAACACTTTGCCAAGGTTGCTGTTAATACAGGAGCCCCTGCAGTTGTTCGGGTAAAGAGGAGTGATAAGTCCTTCATTTCAGGAGTCAGGGAAGTGGCCTACGTTTAATATAAGACTGAATAAAGGCCTATTTAAATTTTAGATCTGTAGGTATGAGCATCTCATTCAGAATGCCATCTAAACCACAAGCACTTCTGGCCTGTAGTTTATGCAGCTTTGCTTCAAGCTCAGTGTGGCTCTGTGGCTTGATTGTGAAGGCTCTCAAAAAAGCAAAATTTAGATCAGTTATGGCCTAGTCCACAGTGCTACTGCCAAGGGCTGAGCTGTATGTGTATGGACCAAGGGAGTCGCCACGGAGCCTACCGTTGACAATGTACAGACTCAGGCTTCGACAGAGCTGTAGCAGTTCCCTCCCATCTCTGTTTGTGGACCTGTCATAGTTCTGTCTGGGTGACTAAATGGGAAAATGGATATTATCTCCCGTGATGAAACCATCTCCCTGTGTGCTAACAAAATCTTTTCCCTCCCCGGTCCTAGAATTGAAGTCTCCACAGATCATGACATGCCCCTGAGACCGAAAGAGGCTGATCTCATTCTCTAAGTCATAGAAGTGTCTTCATTAAAGTACGGGGACTCTACTGCGGGAATATAGATTGCACAGATCAAAAGATGTTGAGGTGTTGAGTATTGTTCCCTTTTTCATTTTCAGCCACAGATTATTTTCTCCTTTTTTGACAATTTCTATAGAATGTACAAGTTCTATTTTAAACAATATGAGCATCCCTTCTGAGTTTCGTCCTTGTGTTACGCTTTTTAGTTGAGTAGATGGGAGCACTAATTCTTTAAGACCTGCGGGACAACCAGTAGGCTCATCTCCTTAACACCATGTCCTGTAGAACTAAAATGTCAACATCCTTTATTGCTGAAATAAACTCAGGGCCTCTACTCCTCAGGTCAAAGACAGAGGATCTTAGACCCTGAATGTTCAACCGTCATGTTCCACACATAAAGATTTAATTTAATCTCTGTATGCTGTTTTATTTTGTTGCATTTCAAAAAGACAGAAGTTCGTGTTGATTGAGTATATAACAAGTAAGTTGAGTAAGAAGTAATATTGGCATATAGACAGAATACATATATAGTTTTATAGAGAATTTATTTTGGAATTTAGACTTTTTACTGGTGAGCATGAACTAATGCATTAAACGTTTGAGTCTCATTTACAAACAGATTTTTTTTGTCCCCTTTGCATGGAGTTGGATATATTGGCTGGGCTCCCTGTTCTGCTGAGCTCCCCTTCTGATTGGATTTCATCTTGTGAGCTAATTTGAATGGCTACAATTTCGAATGTTGGTAGAGTGCAGTGCCCAACGGCTTTCTTGTCCTTGTTTTGAACCTGAAGTTTAACAGATTGGCTAAGAGTTAGCAAGTTAGCTGATTTTGTCCTTGATTTCAGTGCCCTCTTTAAAAGAGGTAAAGGCTCAAACTCAAGAAGTTTTCCTGTCCTTTAATTTAAAGAGATATAGTTTTCAAATTGCTGTTGGACTCACTTCTGAACAATTTTTATTCCTGTCCTTTAGTTTAAAGAAGTATAGTCCTCAAATTGCTGTTGGACTCACTTCTGAATGATTTTTATTCTAGTGTCTGTCCTTGTCTAAGCTGCTCTCCTTAATATCTGGCTGCCTCACTGCTCCTCTGACCCTGTTGCTGTCCTTTTCAGTCTTCAGTCTTCACTCTTCTTTTGATGATTACTCTCCTGATGTCTTCTTTTTCTGCTGTTTTTGTATAAATTCACTCTTTACTTAACATCATGTTGTAGATGTGTAAGAGTATTTCAGCTTTCTCTCATTTTGAAATAGCAAACAACACAAAAGGAGCTCATACAAAGTATGATTCCCGCTGTGTTTGAAACTCTCTCTCTCTCTCTCTCTCTCTCTCTCTCTCTCTCTCCTCAGTTCCAGGGGTTTCTTAATGAAGTGGTCTCCTCCATCGATTGTGTTGATTCCCCTGACCCCTCCCTGGCTGTGCTTGACTCTGGCTTTGAGCCATGAGACTGTGATCTGTCCACTCGCTCTGTGTGTGTGTGTGTGTGTGTGTGTGTGTGTTTGTGCATCATAAGGCTGCATTCTGTCCACTTGCTGTGTGTGTGTGTGTGTGTGTGTGTGTGTGTGTGCGTGAGTGTGTGTACATGCGCAAGGCGTGCCATGAGGCTGTGTTCAGTCCACTCACCAGCTCTAATTAGCTTTGTTGTTCTTTTGCCTCCTGACTTCCTTGTGTGTGAGTGCTGGCGTATGTGTGTGTGTATGCGCGTGCATGTGTGTGTGTGTGTGTGTGTGCGTGTGTGTTTTTGTGTGTGATGATGCTCTTTTGCCTCCTGACCTCCGCAACCCCTCTGAAGTCCAAGTGAGTGGCTGCTCTCTCTGATCCCCAACCCCCCCCAGGTTAACCCCCCCAGGTTAAGTGATGCTGGAAAGATGGAGAGAGGGATACAGGGAGAAAATATGAAATGATAAACAGAGAGAGAGAATAAAGAGAAAGAAAGAGTAGAGAGAGAAAGAGATTCCAGACCAGGATCAGCAGTGACCTGGATGTCAACCTATCTGGAGTTTCTGATTCTCATATTGATTCCTCTCCCTGACACACACACACACACACACGCACACACACACACACACACACACACACACACACACACACACACACACACACTCACTGACAAGACTCCGACAAGCGCAGTGGTTCATCATTATTTTCAGAATTATTATACACTATTGCTGTGTGTGAAGATGGCATACACCGTCTATACAGAATCTGTGTATTATTAGTGTAGGCAGGAGTGTGTGTGTGTGAATGGGGGCACATCAGTGTACAGAGATTAGTAAGCAAAAGTATCCTTGCAAATAGACGGTGAAGAATGTGTGTGTGCACAGAGGTATGTTTCAGATGTGTGCGTCTGTGTGTGTTTGCTTGTTTTTGTACCTACAGTGTATGTGTGGGTTTATGAATGCATAGGTACAGGTGTGTGTGTGTGTGTGTGTGTGTGTGTGTTTAGTAGCCACCTCAGGCACGACAGAGATCTGCTCAAACGCCTAATCCCCTCTGCTAATACCGCGTGTGTGTGTGTGTGTGTGTGTGTGTGTGTGTGTGTGTGTGTGTTTACTAGCCATTCTAAGGCACCATAAAGGTCCCCTGCTCACCCCCATTGTCAAGTGTAGCTGTATTGTCAACAAATACAGCATATAGTGTGTGTTTGTGTGTATGTGTGTGGCAGACCTCACCTATTCTTAAAAGATATACTAAGTTTATTTGTGTGTGTGTGTGTGTATGCATTTGTGGAGTCTGGGATTGTGTGTGTGTGTGTGCACATGCATGCCTATGTATGAAGTAAGAGGTATCAAAACAGGGGTTACTGTGGATCAGACAAATTGTGCTGGATTTGCTCACAGTGCCAATTTAGCATCTGAGAACCCAGAAACATCCTCACACACACACACACTCACACACACAATTACACGCCACAATGACCTCACCACCATTAGACCAGGCACCACTCTGTTCCATCCCCATTCCATCCTGTGCATATATTCAAATTGATGTCAAGATATCAGCATATGCAGAGGAAAAGAATAGTCTGAAATGTGAGTTTGCTTTCATTTAGGGGTAAACAGACTCTGGTTTAATCAGCGGCTCTGCGTTCACAGGACAGACAGGCAGGTCCAGCCCCCAGAGATACAGAGATGGAGACATGGTGGCATGGTGGCATATCACTGAAATTACGTTTACTTTGGCCAGTAAAACAGCTGGTCTTATTCTGCATTTGGGTCATAGATCTGATTTCAGAATTAAGAATCAATTATCTTCAGAATTAAGATACAGTGTGTTAGATGTACAGCTACATGGAGTAAATATTAATTTAAATCAAGATGTTTTCAATACACTTTTATTGGCCTCGTGTGGAACTGATTGAGCTGATGTGTTAGACCACACTTTCACTGTTATGTTAATTGTATTGTGTGTTAATTGTATTATGAACATACATTTACATCACATAAGTGTGACGGGAGCCATATTTACATCACGTAAGTGTGACGGCAGCCATATTTACATCACGTAAGTGTGACGGCAGCCGTATTTACATCACGTAAGTGTGACGGGAGCCATATTTACATCACGTAAGTGTGACGGCAGCCATATTTACATCACGTAAGTGTGACGGGAGCCATATTTACATCACGTAAGTGTGACGGGAGCCATATTTACATCACGTAAGGGTGACGGCAGCCATATTTACATCACGTAAGTGTAATGGGAGCCATATTTACATTGTCGAACATAGTATACATTGATTACTAATGGGAGCAGGAATTAACACAGATAGGAGAACAAAACTAATGGAGTTCTGTGAGCAAGTGTGCCATACCTGGGAGTTCAACGTGAGACAAACGAGTGATACCTTAATAAATAGATCTTAAGTGATACCTTAATAAATAAAGCTTAAGTGATACCTTAATAAATAAAGCTTAAGTGATACCTTAACAAATAAAGCTTATAAATACTGATCGGTTTCTGTGAGGTATGCTTTCTGTTCACTGTTATGTTGAGTCAACTGCAAGGTGTGTCTGTGTGTCTGTGTGTGTGTGCACCATAAGGCTGCATTCTGTCCACTTGCTGTGTGTGTGTGTGTGTGTGTGTGTGTATACACACAGACATGTACACACACACACACACACACACACACACACACACACACACACACACACACACACACACACACACCAGGCTGCAATTGCTGTACAGACACTTCTGTTAAGTTTATTTACATGTGCTGGGGTAAATGGGAACCATTTGTGAAGTGTATCATCGTAGAGATCATTTCCATGTAAGATGACACATTAAAGTACCTAACCTGTCATTGACGAAAAAGAGCTCTTGGTGATTTGCTGTAATATCTGCTCTTGGTAGCTATGGGCTACCAATAATACAGAAGGGGAGTCTAGTGCAATGGTGCGCTTTACGTGAGTAATAAGAAGAGTTCACATCTAATTCCTTTGTTGAACATTTACATGTATGCATTTAGCAGACGCTTTTATCCAAAGCAGCTAACATTTTTTGTCAATTATCAATTGTTCAGGGCCAGTCTCCCCTAGAGCGACTTAGGGTTAACTGCCTTGTTCAGGGGCACAATGGTGGCAGCTGGGATTTGAACCCACAACTTTTTTTTTCAGATTACTACCACACAAGCCAGGTTTCCTCACTGCTACGCTACCACCACCCCAAATGAGACGTGTAGATGAACTGTGTCCTGAGCTAAACAATGCTGATTGCAGTGATGACAGTTGGTTGGGGAGGTTTGGGGATAGAATACTAATTATGCTATCCTCTAAAACTAAAACTAACAGCATTAGCTGTCCCCATCACTCCCTCTGTAATGTTAGCATTGTTACCTGCTAACTGTGATTTCGACATTTACCTGAAATTCACATTCTTTGAGGTTAAAACAAACATGAGAGTAAATCTACCAAGTGTAGATTAAACGGGCAAGTGTTGAGGCACACAAATTCAACACAAATTCAACGAGTTTGAGCAGCAACCAATCTGTACAGAAGGCGGCGTGTCCATATGTCCCACAATTCTCTGCGATATGATGACACATTCCTGAACTCAATATCTCTCTCATACACACACTGACACACTATCTCTCTTTTGCACACAAACACTATCTCTCTCTTTTATATACACTCTCTCTCTCTTACATATACACACAAACACACTCTCTCACACACCAACATGCACACACATACACACGTATACACACTCTTTCTCCAGTACCTAGGGAAATATAATGGGCCTGGTCTGACTTCACAGACAGGGTATGAGCTATGGAAGACTGCTGGGGTGTCCATCAACCACCGCCAGTCAATGATCTGAACGTTTCTCCTCTCAGCACGGGCACATGCTTTAATGATTAGCTCTCACTGCCGCACAGTCACGTATGGATCTGTTTATTTCAAATGCTTTTCAAACATATTCAGGACATATGGCACACTTGACTCCCCCTCCATGCCTTCTTCACTTCCTTCCTTCCTTTCCTTCCTCCTCAGGGCTGAGGAGCAGCCTGCTGGTGCCCTCTGGTGGTGGCAGAGGGGTACTGCAGCAGCACCACACGCTGGAGATGAAGCAGGGTGAATTATAAGAACAGGCGCCACATGAGTGGTTGAGTAGGCAGACACACACACACCCACACACACACACACACAGAAACACACACACACACAGAAACACACACACACACACAGAGAGAGAGAGAGAGAAACATACACACAAATACACACTGGACAAACACTTGAGCTTGAAGGGGGGTTAGAGTGCTAAAGAGGCAGCCTCCTTACTGATCTCACCACTGCTGCTCTTCAATCTGTCTCCACTCAGCCTGAACACACACACACACACACACACACAGACAGACACACACACATACTCACACACAAACCCTTTTGAATTGAATAGATAATGTGGTGTTGGTTTAAAGCCCTCACTCTAGCCTAGGCAGGCAGGCCTGAAGCCTCAGAACCAATGCAAAAGCAGCGTTTCCTTGCGCTGTCAGCGCTGACAGCACCATGGTAACGGCACTCTAATCATGATGGGATGGCTCGGCAGAACGCGCGGGGAACACTGGGAGAATGACAGGCTCTGCAAACTCTACACAGCCTACTGTCTCATGTCACACACACACACACACACACACACACACACACACACACACACACACACACACACACACACACTCAGGGAACACTGAGAAATGACAGCCTCTGCAAACTCAACACATCCTACTGTCTTATGTCTATATCTCTTTTTTTGCCTGTCTGTAGACACACACACACACACACACACACACATATGCACATACACACACACACACAAACAGCCATTTGCACATAAACACTCACACACACAAACATACACACTAGCACACATACACACTCAAGCAATTTCACACCAAACACACACACACACACATACTAACACATATATAGTACATACTAGTACACACATATAGAGTCATCTTGCACTCACATTATTTTACACAGTCACACACAAGCAATAATCCACAGACACACAAGCGATCATACACACCGTGGGAGAGGCAGACAGACACACACACACATACAGACACACAAGCGATCATGCAAGCAGAAGGAGAGACAGACACGCAGACATGGACACACTCACACACACACACAAGCGATCATGCACATAGAGGGAGAGACACACACACATAGACATACACACACATACACACACACACACACACACACAGACATGTACACACACACAAATATCCCTTTTCACTTCCTCTCTCTCTCACCCCCTCCTTCTCTCTCTCTTGTTCTCCCCCCTTCCTCTCTCTCTGTATCTGTAATTTCTTCTATCTCTCCCTTTCTCTCTGTGTCTGCCGTTTCTTCCCCTCTCTCTCTCTCTCCCTCTCATTGTTGTCCTGGCTCTTGGCAGCAGGATCATTTGCGACTCTTAGTGTCAATTAAAAGAGTGAACTCTGTGCATTTGTCAACACATCATGCGCCGGCCGCCGTGACACGCAGCTGATTTGTCGGCCATCTCTGACACTGAGCAGGGAAGCGGCAGGCGGCCGGGAGTGTGTGTGTGTGTGTGTGTGTCTGTGAGGATGGAGCCCTCATTAGAGAGGAGCCGTCGCCATCACGCCTGACATGATACTCAGACGCCAGCCAGCCAGCAGCCTGTGCCTGACAACCCTGTCAAACTGCACAGTACATACACACACACACACACACACACAGTAGACTCATATACACACACTTAAACACACAGTACAACATAACACTCATAGACGGCATCCACACACACTAATTCACACTCATGCACACACAGACACAAAGGCACATAAATGTGCATGCGCGCACGCACACACACACACACACACACACACACACACACACAGTAGTAAAGGTATCTCCAGTTGACCACTGACAAAAAATGTTGACCAGACATTGTAAAGAAATCAAAACTTTAAAGTTGTTAAAAGCTAAACAGACATAAGCCGTGCCCCCTCTGAAAAAATATCTACGCTATGGCACATCTAATGAGAGTGTGTTATTCATAATAGTGAACATGTGCAACTTGCAAGGATTTATTCAGACCCAAATGACATGAAAAGACATGAAATAATGAAAAACATGCTGTTATTAACCATTTGAAATAATTTATACATATATAGAATAAAATATTTAATGACTGAAACTTGAATATATGGAATGAAACTTAAATATATTGAATGAATGTTTGAATATATTGAATAAAACCTAAATATATATCATGAAACATTGAATGAATGTTTGAATATATGGAATGAAACTTGAATATATTGAATGAAACCTGAATATATGGAATGAATGTTTGGATATAAGAAATGAATGTTTGACTATATGGAATGAAACTTAAATATATTGATTGAACGCTTGAATGAATATATTGAATGAACTTCAAAACGGCACTGGCGCCATCTTTTGTCATTTGGTATCTATGTGAGGTTTGCAATATGAGCCAGAGTGAGTCGGTAAGAAATTTAGTTGCAGCTATCATTACTAATGAGGAAGCACGCTGGCCAATGCGTGTAATTTTATAAGCCAAAGTACTAATTATAACTTATACCCCTCTACGGACAAGAAATCCACTCCTTGTTTAGAGACACCAGAGGCCAGGTGTTAGGCTAATCCAAGAAACATGCCTGCGCCCTGACAGGAAGCACCAGGCCATATCTACAATCTGCGTCCGTGCACACGAAAGGGCACAAGACACAAGAGTTAAGGAAATAATTTACTTCATTTATATTGCGGTTGAGAAAAGTGTCATTTCGTTTTCGCTAGTCACAGCGAACAACAGAAATATCAAAGATGTTAACATTCTATTTAGCAGTAATGCTAATCGCTAATTAGCGGCTAATTTTACAATAATAACAAGCAATTTTTCTATTTCCTTACTCAAAGAGGGGGAAGGTTAAGGAGAGACAAACCATTCCAGTTGTTGGAAATAGCCTAAGACATGTTTAACATCTCTGATGCCAGGGTTAACCCTATCCTATTAGCAGAGAAACCTATACTCAACTCTTACTACATGCACTGACATCTCTCATGAGACAACTGGAATGGTTGCAGCGGGACGTTTGGTCTTTGCTCATCCAAAAAGGGACATGTCACATCGTTTTTAGTTTCTCTGGTTTAGCTTCCTAATACGGCCCGATTTAAATTCACATCTCTCACACTGCACCATTCTACTTCAATGTTATGATCCAGCCTTATACTCCCTTATCAGATTAGCTCTAGTTATGTCAGATAACTATTGATGCCAGGGGGTCTCAGTCAAGATTGTTTTCTTTTGTAGTACCTAAATAGTGGAATGAATTGGATACAGGCATGCATTTATCTGAAAGCTTAGAGATTTTTAAAAGACGTTTAATGACCTGCCAAACTATATGTCTTACTAAATGTCGCTCATAAAGTATTATTTGTTTTCTCATTTAGGCATTTTTGGCTTTTGGCTTACTAAGAGTCTGCATTGCGGGGCATGGGTAGAGCTGAGCCACCAAATTCTATCTATATCAATATACTCAGAATAGACACCTATAAACTGTTCTGTAATTTAGAAAATTTGGTGTTTCACCATACCTGTAACCAGCACTAAAGTACATGGTAATGGCTGGGCCATTATTGTAGCTTTAATTTATTTCCTTAGATTAATGCTAGTTGCTTAGATTAAATTAATATAATTAGGCTTTAAGATTTGTAATTTGTGCATGAAATAAACGTCTCTAAACCGTCTGTAAAGGTATTTATGCCATATATTTTACCGAAATATATGTAAACGTTTACCTTAGATAAAATTGCCTGCCAAGACCCTATAACATGCCAAGTTTCCCACCGTCACCCTATGTTGGAGGCGATGTGGCTGCTCGAAACTGGCTTTATGGGTACCAAAATGAAGATCAAAGGAGTTTCACAGGTGCAGTGCAGGCATTGTGACCTCATTGCGGTGTGTGTGCTCGCTTTGCTTGCAGTTGCTTTCAAGAAATCGAAAGTAGGACTATTTGAACAAACACCACTTTGAAGCAAACCTAAAAACATGTTTCTGCCCTCCACAAAACCTGGTGTTTTGTCTAAACTTACTTAAATCTAGTATTGACTGAAAACACATGAACTAGCAGAGCTATACTCAACAACTTAAAATGACTTAAGATAACTGAACTTTTCTTCTTTCATTCTCTTTTCTCATTTAATTTTCTTCTTTTCACCCTTTTGTCTGGTGTGTGTGTGTGCGTGTGTGTGTGTCTGTGTGTGCGTGTGTGTATTTGAGAATCACTTATTTAAGCACACTATAAACACAAAAAGCTTTGAAGCACAAATGCTTCAAAACAACACACATTCTTGTGGTTTTGGCAATTGAGATGTAGGCCTATATGTTTGCAGAAGCACCTGTGCATCCGATCACGTTCCCCTTTTCTTTCCATTTTAGCAGTGTGTGTGAACATCTGATCACTTACGTTTTCATTCTGTGCATCTGTTTGTGCGCTTTAATTCTTAATGTGCAAATCAATAAAACATTACCACTGGAAAATCTCTTACTTGTCAGCAACTGCACATGCCTCAGCTATCAAGGATTAATTTAAGATTCTGCTCAGTTTCTGCTGTCATTAACATTAACAATGAATCCAATAAATATTCCTTCCATCTGATATTCCATTGGATATTCCTGTGCATATACTTAAACTAATATCCTGGAAAGACAAAGATGTAAAGATACACAGGCAGCAAGCAATAAAAGATGACCTTTGCATGTATCTGAATTAGGACACTTAGAATGTATCAAAATAAACAATGTATGAATGGATCTATTTTTTAATACTCTTTGCGCTCCACCAAGGTCAAGGACAACCAAAAATAGCTACAATGTGTTTTATTTCTTTTAATTTTTATTCAGTGTACAAATTTACAATTTGTGTATTGTATTGTATGAGATTGTGTATTTCATTTGTGTTTCGATGAAAACATCTCTGACGTCGATTTCCTTTTTCCATCGAGGGCACGTGAGAACTTGACACTGTTATTATACCCTGCCTGTTTACCAGAGTGTGTCCTCCACAGCCACAAGCGTCGCGACAAAACAGAGTTCACTGTAACGGACAAGAAAAGGTCAAAGAATAAGAAGAGGAATAAAAGGAGCAAAAGGTAAAGGTGAGCAGGCGTGACATGATGATTATGAGCAGCCTTTGATGGGCTCAAAACAGGGCTGCTTCTGCTCTGACATGCTGCCTCTTTATACTTTCAATTAATTTACAGAAATGTTTGGTGTGATGTCTAACATTAATAAACATCACAGCAAACATTTCTGTAAATTTATCAGACTTAAGTGTATCTGCTGGGCCATCATAGAAATACATAATCTCAGGCTCTTGGGCTCAGTGGCGGAGAGGTACTGGCTTGTGCTCATGCATGGCTCTGCGGTCGTTGGCTGGTTTCCTGCAGGGGAAGTAGGCATTCTCTGCAGTAGGCATTTTGCATGTGACTTCCTTTATATTCTTAACTGCTTTCTCTCTTCACCTCAGCCTGGTTTTCAACATCTTCCACTCACATATTTTTTCTTGCTATAGATGGTTGTTGCTCAATTCAGCACCATCTAGTGGCACTGCATGACCTTGCATGAAAAAATAGGCACTAGAAACAAACACATTAAGACATGACGTAGGGCCAAAACATGTTTCATTTAAACATAGTCAGCTTGACTCTTGCATGAAAAATATGCTACACCAGAAACAAAGGAGTCCTCAAAGGAGACATAAAATGGAAAAACGTTTTTGCCTTGGATTTGATGAACTAGGAGAGGTTGTGCCTGGCCAAAGAACTATTATGAACATGAGGCATGGTTGTGCCCTCCTTCATATGAAAATCTTGAACTTAGAATTAGCCACTAACACATGGCGAATTAGAACAAAGCCTACTTGTGATGTCAAATAGCACAAAGCAATTGTAGTTCAAAAGGGAGCCTAAGTCACGGCCATCTACTTCTGCTCCATGGGACCTAACTTGATGTTGGCCGATTGATGGGTCTGCTCCCATCTACCTGAATACTATGTCACCTGCCGGCCACTTCACTCCTCCAAGGAACGTTATCTAGCACAGCCAACACCTCACGCAGGTCAATCCAGACTCTTCTCATGTGTTGTTCCACACTGGTGGAATGACCTTCCAAGTGCTACCAGAGCAACGGATACCCTTTCCACCTTCAAGAAATTCTTGAAGACCCAGTTCTTTCAAAAATATCTCCTGTCTTAAATTTCTGAATACAAGGAATGCACTTAATCTCTTACTCTTACTCTCTCCATATTACACTTTTTTATTACACTATTGCGCTTTTGTCTCAAAACACTGAAAATGTCATGCTAGCAATATGCACTCTTAGTTAGTTTTTCATTGTAGCTTGAATGTTTATCCTTTTTTGTAAGTCGCTTTGGATAAAAGTGTCTGCTAAATGCATAAATGTAAATGTAATGTAAATCTAACTTAATGAAAAATATAAAAAGGAGTCATGGAAACATACAAATTATTTTCTGGTTCCCTTTGAGATGCACCATGTTCATAGTTGTTTGCAGATTTTAAAGATAATTTTCCACACTGAGACAGAACTGTTTTTTGACAGACTTTGAGAGATATGTTAGGTTTCATGTGAGGCCACTCAGCAGACTACACTCTTGTCTGGGTTAATGAACGTTACCAGCGACGATAAGGTTAGCTGCCATGCTAACTAACGATTCAACTTGTTACCTGCTAGGTTGCTCAGCAGCGGTTACATGGAAAGATAATCCTTACTTGATGTGTTTTATCCTGTGACTCAATTCAGCTTAGTGGACTCTTGGTCCAAAAGTTGCTACAAGATCTGTTCCTGATATGTTTATGAATCACGGTAAGAATAGCATTATTTTCAGTGATGTCACGTATGCGACATTGGAGTTACAAACTTTGACAGTGCTCTAATTCAACAGTCATGAGACAAACTGCTGAGATTAACTTTCTTTACACAAAAAAATATGTTCAGAATTCACAAACATCATATGTGTAATTCAAGGTCTATTTTGACTGGGACCAGAAAATAATTATTATAATTATAATAGTAATTTCTGTCCATTCACCCCCATTCAAAATTTCTCAGATGATGGGTCCCACAGGGCAAACCGTAAGAGGAGGAACTTAGGCTCCATATTGGCTGCCAAAGAGGGCGCGATTTAGTCAAAAGGACCATTTCAGTACCCAGCCTAAATATAAGGTTTTAACTGGGCTTGTAAAATTACACTTGAACTTATTTATGATCAATTCAAGTTTAATATAATCTCTTTTAACACCAGAGAACAATGAACAATACTCCATTCATCTATTCTATGTTCCCTTTGAGATAATGTATTTGAGATAATTCCCAATAAACATATATTAGGCACAGTTCAATGAAAAGATGTTTTTAAAGGAGTTGTCTGTTGTCACTTCCTTTTTAAGTGGGAGTTTTATGTATTTTGTACAAGTGAACCATTTTGTTGGTTCTGCCGACAGCTTCTAATAATGACTTCTACTGATCCACCTTAAATTAACCCTTTGTGAATTTTGAGTGAGGACACCTACAGATATATGTTGAAACCATGCATGTCATAACACCACAATATGAAATGGACATATAAAAGGTCAGTTTGCAAATTGAAGCTTTATAATGCTTTGTGACTCTTCAGGTGACCAGTTTATGCACATTGTCAACAGCATGGCTGAGATATCAGCTTCAGCTGATCATCAGGATGACATCCCCATCGCCAAAGACAGTATCATCGAGGAAGAGGAGCATTCCACCCAAGGGAATCCTCAGAAAGAACTTGGATGTGTGGAAATCACCACCTGTTGTCTCTCAACAGAGAGTGACAGAGACTCTGGAGATGAATCTGTCATGAGGTCAGCATTACAGTACCAAATTCCTATATATTACAGAGAAAATTTCTATTTTCACACTATGCCTATATGTCCTACGCATGATTTGATCATCATTTATGAAATGATCATCCATTTATGTTTGAAAAGATGTTTTTAAAAAATTGGCTTTTTAAATCATCTCCTCTTTAAGTGGGGGTTTGTATATTGCGTAACAAGTGAGCCATTTTGGCAGGCTCTGCCGACAGTTTCTCATGACAGAAGCTTCGAATGACAACTTCTACTGATCCTCCTTAAATGCATCCCTGTCTTTGTGAATTTTGAGTGAGGTCACCTATAGATATATGCTATTGATTCCCAAAGGGAGCATTTGAAGCAATGCATGTCATAACATCACATTATAAAATGATCATATAAAATGGAAATTAGCAAATTGAAGCTTTGTTATGCTTTGTGACACTTCAGGTTGTAAAGGCTTATAAGATAACATTATAATGCCCTATAAGTACATTCATGAGAATGTGTAAACAATGTTATGACTACTAGTGACATTAGCTATAAGGCTTTATGAATGCATTGTAACCTTTTATGAATGTGTCTAATGCTTTATAAATACTGGGTTCCTAGAAAATGTCACCAAATATTTTTGTATAGCCTATTGAGGCTCATAGCCACTAACAGTGTGGATTAATTATTTGAGATGAGTAGCATTCTCATTCACAGAAACACTGCATGATGAGGCCACAAGGTGGAGACATTTTTAGTGAATGGAAGTATTTTAGCATGCGTATACACACGAAATACTGGGATAAGTAGTCCATCTACTTCTTTAGCTTCTCAAATGGGTACTAGCACCTCGCTATGCTTTTTTATTAATCCATACTGCCACAGCCCTCGTTTACCATGACCTGTTTATCACACATTCTCAGTAGCATGGCTGAGATACCAGATCCAGCTGATCATCAGGATGACATCCCCATCGCCAAGGAGAGTATCATCAGGAAAGTGGAGTATAATTCCACCCAAGGGAATCTTCAGAAAGAACTTGGATGTGTGGAAATCATCACCACCTGTAGTCTCTCAACAGAGAGTGACAGAGACTCTGTAGATGAATCTCTTATGAGGTCAGCATTACAGTACCAAATTCCTTTATATTACAGTGACAATTTCTATTTCCACACTATACCTATACATCCTCCATATGATTTGATTGTGGTGTGTTGCAACAGCTGTAATGACAAAAGACAACAATCTCCAGTGCCCGGTGGGATATCTATGATGACTGACCAGTTATTGGATCCTCCTGTTGCAGAAGAGTGCACAGTAAACATTCGGTACCTGTTACACCTTCTCATTTCATCACATCAGTCTGATAATATGTATAATGTGGAAATGTAGTGGAAATGATCCACCCAAGTTATGCCATTTTTGTAATTCACAGACCTGATTCTCCAAGCAGTTTATCTTCTGAAGACACAGATGACTGGAATCTCTACCATGAAAGGTACATTGATCAATATTGTTTAATATTTTACAGTAGAGCAAAGATGGAGTCAGCGACCCTGGATGACATTGCTTATGGTTTTGTTTTTATGTTTACATTTCTTATCAGCTGCTTTTTCCCCCAAAGCCAAAGACTAAACAAAACACAATGTAGATATGACCTACCGATATGACCTACCTCAGTAAATGTAATTGTTTGAGGAACAGGCTGCCTTTACTTTCTGTTTCCAGTCCACAGGGGCAGGGCAAGGAGCACTCTTTTGATGAGAGTCTGGAGAGAGTGAGGAGTGGTTGAAATAGCAATAAAATAGCTGGCTAGTGCCACCTACTGCTTCTGCTCAATTTAATTTACCTCAAGCAACTGCGTCAGGGAGCATGCCGTAAGGTTCGGTTCACTCTGTGTCGGAAACCTGGATGGACCAATCAGAGAACAGAGAAAGGGCTGAAAGTGATGACTTTAAACGGTGCATTCCAGCGCGCAAGATATGTTACGACAAAACAGTAGTGATTAGTTGAAGCAGAAAGTATCTGCCCACCGCGGAGCAAACATATTAAGAGGTTTGAGACGCTTTGCACAAAGTAAAGCGATGTGAAAGCGGCTGATGCATCAGGCTAAATAAAACCCACTTGACTTGAATTGAGGTGATTACTAAATAATGTAAAATTGTTACATGTTTACAAACTGCTTAGCATCGCTGATTACCCTTTTAAATCTAAGTTAATTCTTTACAATTAAGATGTTTCATTTGTGACAATCCTTGGTATGTTCAATGTATGGGCCTACCATATCTGAACAGATGCTTAGAGGAAGCAAAGTTTGTATCCTGAACAGCACCTGAGATAGTTTAATAATTTAGCTACTGACTTCACAGAGCTTGTTAAACACCAATCTACTTGACTTTCTTAAGAATGCACAGATCTGCATTGATATTATCTGCAGCTAAGAAAATAAATATAAATGTTAGATTAACGACACACTGATGAAACTTGTTTTTTTGCATTATCCAGAATTTCCTTCTGGATAAACAAAGTAGGCTATCTATCTATCTGTCTATCTATCTATCTGTCTATCTATTGTGAGAGACACTCTTTAAGCTTGGCCTTTTACGTCCTCTGATTCACATACAGGGAAGGTGAAGTTGTACCCTGTTCAGCGTGTCCCAAGAAAGCTTTTAAGTCCTGTCTGACTTGCATGGCCTCCTACTGTGATCTCCATGTGAAGCAGCACTACACAGCTCAAGCACTGCAGGGACACAAGCTGGTCTGCGCTACAAGAGATATGGAGCAGAGACTCTGTCAGCAGCACCACAAAGAACTGGAGCTATTCTGCAAGACTGATCAGACTCCAGTCTGTGTGTTATGTGTGGCTGCAGAGCATAGCGGACATGAAATGATAGCACAGGGAAGACATGAGGTAAGCATTTAAAAAACAAAACACTCCCTAATGCAGAACTCTGTCACGTAGCATTATAGTAGTGAATGAGTATTTGCATCTGATTGTCTCACATGTTTCTCTCTGCAGAATCTTCAATCATATGGGACACAAATGACATCTCAAAGTGGTATGCATTACTTCTTAAACTACTACTTAAACTCCTACTGTTGCTCCATCTCATACAGTATGATGGATATAGGCAGCAGGTCAGGTTAACGCCACCATAATTCTCATAAGAAGAATAATAGCTCTTCATGCCATACATGGGGGAAAACTAGCAATCCACTTGATTTAGAATAAAAGTCAATAGAGTAGCATTTTTGGAAGGAGAGTAAATGGCTTAACAATAATAGATCTTGAAGTATAGCTGAATAGAACACATATGAGATGTTTGGTGTGATGGTTTCCATGGTTTGTTATTTCCAAGAAAACTGAAAGAAGTGTCACAAGTGGACTCATAATAGAACTACTTCCAATGACCTGCTTCAGTAGTTAGCTGTATAGTTGTATAGGTAATAACCCTGCTTCAGACTCAAAAATACAAAAAAGCGGTAGCACGGCAGAGGCCTGGTTGTGAGCCATCATGGGCGTGTTAAGGGAACCTGACTGCAACACTCTGCAGCAGCGGCAAACTGCTCTGGCACTGGGGAAACAGTTGAACCGAATGGGGTTCAGTGTACAGTGCTGTAGCTACTGTGGGCAATCTCAGAGGCTGTGGAACGGACTAGTAAATGGTCAGATACTGCAGGTGTGCATCATGCTTTCCAATCCGCTACTAGTTAACAAACAAGGCATGCCATAATAAGTTATGACTAATGGACTGTTTAAACTGTTATTATTAATAAATTGGAAAGACAGTTTCCTGCCAAAGTGGGAATGAAAAAAATGTGACAAGACATCCTCTGAATAAATCCATTTCCCTGTTGATCCAGGTCACTGAATGTTATTGGTATAGGGAAAAAAAACACAAAAATTCGGTGACCTGTAACAACGAGGCTATAGAGTGATTCACACCCGATTTCCCCTTTAATCTCAAGAGCAGGCTTCCTCCTTGTGTTTTCTTTAGTATTATACAGCTTTACCAACATTTTGTTGACTCCATCCCAACTTTTATTTATCTCTGTATTCAAATTGGGGTTGTAAATATAAATATTGTTTCTTCAATATAAAAAAATAATACAAAAATTGTTTTCAATAGATGATATCACTGCAGCAGTTGCACCAGAACATAAAAAAGGTAGGTGAAATTATGAAAAATTACATTTTCCAGTAAAAATTACAGTAGAATTTTGAAAGTCATGTAAGATTCTTGAATGCCATGTAAGATTCTTGTTTTTAGTGGAGACAATACATCACAATTATTGTTTAACACCTTTATTTGTCTGTTGTAGCACTATATAGATGCTGTAATTGTACTTGAATGCAGCCTCTCACCAGGTTGTACTAGATACAACACTCCTGTAGCTGGGTTTAAAAAAGTGGTATTCAAACTGAAGCCTGTTATAATCATAAATGTTGTTGATACTATATATATGCTTATACAGGGGAAATGTTTAGTTAAGGGTCTAGTAAGGGCAGAATAAGGTCTTGCAGAATAAGGTATTAATTAGTGATTTATAATGACTAGCAAATGGCTAGTATGCTACTAATATACATGTTAGTAAGCAGCTAATTAAGGGTGAATATGTGTGTCTTAATATAAAGTGTTACCATATATAGATATATTGTATTTGATGGATTTTCCATGCATAAAAACAGCACTGCGCTGCACCACCAGGCACTGAATGAAGTAAAACAATCAGTGTAAGTGGTTATATAAGTTAGAAATAGGAAAAAAACGTTTTACAAAATATACCATTGTCATATACCACAGCGCTCCTGTTTCCTGTTGCTTGCTAGTGATGGTATATACCATTGTCATATACCACAGCGCTCCTGTTTCCTGTTGGTTGCTAGTGATGGTATAATACATACAGTGTATGTATGTAAGTGTTTAGTAAGTAAGTGTTGAATTGGAATGGTATGTTTAAGAGTGGTTATTGTTGTTCTTATAGGTCATCTGATACCATTTCTTGAGAAAATAGATCTTTTGAAATTTTATCCAAATAAACTCACCCTCACTCCTTTTCTGGAGATAAGGAGAGAAACAATGGTGGACAAAGAGGTGGAGTCCCATAAAGATGTCCCATTGGCTTTCTTAAGAAAACTACTTATGGTCAATTCAAAGTGCAGGTGTCATGCCACTGTAAGTGGTGGTGAAACCCAGAGAGATGATGATGATGATGAAGAAGAAGAAGAAGAAGATGATGATGATGATGATGATATCAATCCACTCGATCTGGTTACTGCTCTCTACCTTTGTGCTGACAGCTTTTTGCAGCAGGAAATGTCAATCAAGATGTCAATGTGTCAGTTTGCCGTCCCTTTCCTGTTACCTCAACCTGATAACAATCAGTGCACACTCATGCTATGGGCTCTAAGAAATATTTACAAAGAATGGTGTCCTCACAACCTTACACAAACAAAAAGCTATTTGGAAGACACAGTTGTTAATGCAGAGATACCTCTTCTTAGCTTTGTAAGACTGGATAATTGCAGCCAGTCAAAGTCTCAACTCCTTAATTATGTCTTGAGTAATGCACAACAATACGTCAATTTTTTCACACACAGAGATATGAATGGAGGAAATGTCCCAAAGAAGATTGCAAATGGCCTGGTGGAGATGATCTGGTGTCTTCCATGTGGAGAGACTAACATTGATGTGTTTCCTGAACCTGTGGCAATAGCTAATATGAGGGGCGATATAAGCTCCAATATAACACAATTCAGATTCCTCATGCAGGTGTCAACTGCAGTTTTTGTGTGCCTGGATTCGATGAACAATGAGGAAGAGAAATTGCTTGATTTAGAGAGTGAAAAGTCCAAACTCTTCTTGGTGATTAATTCTGAAGACAAAGGACTGCACACAAAATATGGTGATGCACTAAAGCTCCAGGAAAACCATGTACTAAGGCGAAAGCCGAAACTCAACATGTCAAAGTTCTCCAGTAAAATCATTGGTGCCATCAATATGGCATTGCTGGAGTGTAAGAGCTCAATCAGCATTGAGCAAATGTCAGACACTGCATATCATTTGGGGATCTCTGTAGATGAAAATATAAGTAATGCCTCATTGTCAGCAAAAAACACAGCTAGTGAGATAATGAAAGGTATTGAGGCTCGTCAGATCGCCAAGTACAAGAAAAAACAGATGCCACTGCAAGGAAAATACTTGAAAGATTTAGCGCAGATTGAGATAGAGGAATGCAGACTTACAAATGCAGGTGATCTCAGTCTAGAGAAATATAAGGCTCAACTTCAGGAGAAAAAATGTACGCTGAGAGAACAACAGGGCAGTAACAAGCCATCACAAGCAATGGGGCAGTTCATTGAAGCACTGTCCACCACAGACAAAGAACAGAGAGCATTGTTTCTAAAATGGATGTCACTTAAATTGGACCGGAAATCACGGAATCAGTTGAAAGAACTTCGTGGAAAATACCAACAACTATGTCAAGACAAGGACAACAAATCCATCACTGAGCTTGATCAACAGCTTCTGGACAACTCCTTGGGGATTGAACATTACATGAGAGAAAT
This sequence comes from Tenualosa ilisha, assembly GCA_015244755.2. Lineage (NCBI taxonomy): Eukaryota > Metazoa > Chordata > Actinopteri > Clupeiformes > Clupeidae > Tenualosa > Tenualosa ilisha. Next base: position 53,626 of record PYXC01002114.1, on the reverse strand, counting down.
GGGACAAATGTATGAATCCAAACAGGGTGACAACATAAGACACTTGCCTGCAGTTGCTGCTGAACTTTTACTTGATGGATACCCTATAGAGCTCCTTAATGGTGAGGCATCTTACATCCCAGAAAGGTGGGTTACTGAGGTTCTCATGGAACTACACGAAAAAGTAGGGTACAGTCGAGTCTTGGTTGTGTCCGTTTTGGGTGTGCAGAGCTCAGGGAAGTCCACTCTCCTCAACACCATGTTTGGAGTTCAGTTCCCTGTCAGTAGTGGTCGCTGTACCCGAGGAGCCTACATGCTCTTCCTCTCTGTCAAACAGGAACTCAAAGATGAAATAAAATGTGACTTTGTTCTTCTTATTGATACTGAAGGCCTGAAATCGCCTGAACTTGTCAAGCTTGAAGACAGCTATGAGCATGACAATCAACTTGCAACACTTGTAATCGGTCTCAGTGATGTGACCATTATAAATATTGCAATGGAGAACTCTGTAGAAATGAAAGACATTCTACAAATAGTAGTTCATGCATTTTTGCGCATGAGCTACCTTGGAAAAAAGCCAATTTGTCACTTTGTGCACCAAAATGTTTCAGGAGTATCTGCACACAGCAAGCTAATGACAGACCGTGAGCACCTTTTGGAACAGTTAGATAAAATGACAAGGATTGCTGCAGAAATGGAGAACCAGTCTGAAGTAAAGACAATCACTGATATATTGCATTATGATGTGAAAAAGAACAACTGGTACATTCCAGGCCTGTGGCATGGAACTCCTCCAATGGCCCCTGTTAATTCAGGATACAGTGAAGCTGTACTTAAATTCAAAAATGGTCTGTTTGCATCCATTAAGTCAGTTGTTCCTGAAGATTTGCCCCACATTCCAGATTTTCTGTCTTGGATGAGTAGTCTGTGGAAAGCAGTGAAACATGAGAACTTCATCTTCAGCTTCAGAAACACTGTGATTGCTTTTGCTTATGACAACCTTTGTAAAGAGTTCTCAGGTTGGGAATGGTCTTTCAGGAAGTGTGTTTATTCCTGGTGGAACAGTGCAGAGGCAAAAATATCTAATACTGACACCAGCGAACTAGAAGATCTGTCTAAAAAGTTTAAATCAGAGGCTGGCAAGGTAATTGAAGAAAGAACAGTCGAGATGACAAAGAATTTGAAAGAGTATTACCAAAGAAAAGACAGATATGTGAGCCTCGTGGAAAAGTACAGGACTGAGTTTGAGATCAGCATTAAACATCTTCGTAGAGAGATGATCAGATTTGTTGAAAATAACCTTAAGACTGAGGTTAGTTTGAAAAGGGACATGGAAAAAGTGGAAGACATAAAAAAACAACAAAAAGATATTGTTGAGAGACGAGTAACAGAGCTTTTGAAAATTTGTAGAGAAGATAACAGAGTATTGACTGATAGTGACTTGTACGAAGAGTTTGAGAAAATGTGGGGTGATGTAACAAGAGGCATTCTTCCACTGGAAGAGAAGGACATTTCCTCAGCAGTCATGCAACAACTGCGCACTAATATGACCCATCAAAACATTCAGAATGAGCTAGCAAAGATTCAGGATCTAACCCAATGTGGACTTGAAGACTTTAAGGTGAAAAAGAAAAAACACATAACGCTGCGGGGAAAAGTGTTGAGTTTATTCATCAGGCGTAGTATTAAATCAGACGCTAAGATTGCAGCACAAAACATAATTGAAAGTTGTAAGAGAGTTATTGAAGACACTGTAAGCACCAATAAAGATTACTGTGATATTTATTGCAAAGAACTTCTTGAGAAAATTGACGCAGACCTCAGGACGAATGCAAAGAAAACCAACAAAACATTTGAGACAGATTTGAAAATACACATATGTGGCTTTGCAGCCCGAAGATTTTTGGAAATGCACAGAAATTTCTTATTGGAGAGAAGCCCTTTACAGCATTTGCAGAAGTCCAAGGAGCAGTACAAAAACAGTTTTCTTGACTCCTTTAGGGAAAGAGATCAATGTTGGCGGAAGGCCAGAAACTTTACCCAACTTTGCATCAAACCTGCCGTCACAGACTATATCAACAAATCCCTTGGAATAGAGATAATAGATGAAATTCTATCAAGCAACATTTATCCGCAGTACAGTTCACGATCATACTGTCAATACACAATTTTGTCAGAGCTCCTTGAGAAAGATGACTTTGAAAGCTTTGTGAGATGCATTCAAAACTATGAGACCTTTGTCAAGAATTGGATTCACAGTCAGGTTGTTGAATGGCTGTCCAAAGACATAGGTTTGGTCAAACTTAAGAGCCAGATTCTGAAAACCATCTTTGAAAAGATTACAAAAAAAATTGAAGTTGTTCAAAATGATACAAACAATACTGAGACTGCAACAGTGTTTATTGAGAGGTTTTGCCAGGCTGTCAGCGAAGACATCTCACTTCCTATGAACCATGTTAGAGAGATTCTCTTCCAGATGGCCTGTAAAATGCCTCCATTTATTGACAGTCTCCTGCAGTGTTTGGATGGCTTAAAGCAGCAGCTGGAAAGAAAAACTGAAGAAAATGACATTGAAGATACACTGAGCACTCTCACAGTCAAACCACAGAATGAGATTTTCAAAAGAGTGTTAGGGTGTGGGGTGCAGTGTCCCTTCTGCAAGATACCTTGTGAGGCTGGAGGGCAAGCACATAAACATCATGCCACAGTACACCGTCCACAGGGTTTGGCAAGATATCACTGGGTAAAAACAGATGCTCTTTGTGATACCATCTGCACAACAAGCATTTTCAGTAATGCTAAGTTTAAAAACTGTGATACACAATTTCAGGATCACCCTTACAAGAAATACCGTGACTATTACCCAGACTGGGACATTGCTCCAGACCCATCTATAGAGGCATCTGACTACTGGAAATATGTGATGGTGAAATACAATGACAGGTTTGCCCAGCAATACAAGACAAACCAGCAAAATGTCCTCAACAATGGCACAATATCACTAAAGAACAAGCTTTGGAAGGGTTAAAAGCAGCCTTCAATGTAAAATAAGTATAAGCAATCAATCACTGAGATGTCCCTTTTACTCTGCAGTCTGATTTTCTAATTCTGATTTTATGACCCATATGTTCGTAAATGATTCAAATCAAATCCTAATTAGTCAGCACATCTTCTGCTGGAAAGTTCTGAGAAGTTACCTGTGAGGGTTTTTTTTTTTTGTACTGAGGACAATTCTGAAGAAATTGCCCACTACAAATTCACAAATGATCTAAAATGCAAGATGAAGACAGGAAGGGAAATTGACATTAACATATTGGTTGTTGAACTAACTATGAAGATGACTTTGATCATTGGCCAAGAAGGAAACCCTAAACCCCTAGAGGTTCAGTGGCTGAACTAAAAGATGGACAAAACCCTAGTAGGGGAACTGGTGCATATGAAGAAGGACATTGAAGTAACAGTCTGCCGGAGTGTGCCAAACCCAGACTGTCATTACTATACACACTATACACATCCCCATGTCAAACAAAGGCTATCATCTGCTGTAAAATAGCTGCAAATACAGGCATAGGCAGACACACACACACACACACACACACACACACATTTAACTATACCCTGTACTCTGTACTCCTTGAGGAACATCACTGACCAAAATGGCAATCACAACATTACATATCCTCTTACATAAACACACATGGGCAAGCATTCGTAGTCCACTCTCCAAAGGAAGTTGCATAACCACGTCCATAGGTGCCATTTTTAGTAAAGTGTGTTTGTGAAGGTGAAAACACACAGTTATACAGACTATCAGACCAGGCTGCATTATTGTGTATAATAGTGCTACACAATTATAGATTCATGTACATGTTCCTTTTGTGCATTAAGGTTATATCTATTTCAGTTACTTCATGCAAAACTTTAAAAAGTTGGTCAGTTTACTAAATAGATCAGACTGTAGAATTTTGGATGTTTGTTTACTTGTTTTTTGTTTGTTTGAGTGTTTTTGTTTGTCTACAGAGACATTTTTTTTATCTCTCTCTCTCGTGGATATTCAATTAATTTCAAAGTTTAAAGTTATCCATTCTGTTTAAGATGATCAATGTTCTAATGGAGTAATTTGTATTGTCATATGTGTATCAATTTAGCTTTTTGTCTCATGCATTATAATATTCTTTTCAAAATATGTATGTGAATATTAATATTAATATGTGATTAATAATTATTAATGTGCAATTTCAGAATTCAGATTTTTTAAATATTTAGGAGAAAGTTTGTGTAAGTAATTCTGTTATTGCTATGCTGGAATAGTTTGCCTGTGATTGATTGTGTATCTACTTACACATACTTACACATATTTCATTGTTTGTTCAGTGGGTGTTAGCATACAATTATTTCAGGAATTAATTCAAAAATTGTTAAACTTAAGTGTTTGTATTAAAGTGAATTTTTACTTAATAAAGATTTTAGCCTTCATTTTAATCTTAATTTTAACCTACTCTTCACCTTTATCTTTTCATTTATGAAGCTTATTATATGCTAAGTAAAAACAAAAACATAATTTAAATTTTTTTTTCAACAAGTTAACATAGCTCTATTATCTCCACATAAAAATTTGAAGTATCTTACTGAAAGTACCACTAGTAGGCGCTATCAGGCATAAGCCAATTTGTTTGGGTAATTATATGATGGAAAAACTCAAAATTCAAATAGGGAACTTGCTAGCTGAATTCGGCATGCCTTAATTATATTAATCAGAAACATTACTAGCAAATGATTTTACAATCTCAGTACAGGGACCTTTTTGCAAAAAAATTGTCTCGTCTATCAGAAGAACATGAGCAGGGCAATCAGTAAGTAATAAGATTAGGGGCATTGGATGGGTACAGAGAAGGTAACTATGCAAATCTATAATAATAATACTGGCTAAATAACAAAAGTAAAATGTGTAACATAAAACTTATTGTGGAACCCAAAAGCTACTGGGAGAAATAAAAAAAACTTAAATAGCAAAACGCTGTGTGCTGTGGGTGATTAACATCAGTCAAAATGCCCATTGCCCTCTGTGCGACTCTGACTACATACACATACCCAATACTGTTTAGGTCAGTGCCAGTGATCTTTTGAGATGAACCAGTTTTGCACGTTTGTTTTTGCTTGTCATATTTAGATTACCATACCTATAATAAATGTAACATGTGCTTTATAAATGAACTGTATCTAATATATGCTATATAAATAAACTTGAATATACTAACTAGTGCTGTCAATGTTAATGTGTTAATCCGTGTGATTAATGTAAAAATGTCAACTTTTTTTGCGCAAATTAATCATGCAGATGCATATGTCACACTACCCGGCAGCGCCCTCCTCATTTTCACACACCACAAGGGCGCTGATTGGTCGAGTTCATCCACTCACTATTTGTTTCCTGTTTGCTGTATTAGACTTTGGGAATAATGTAAGGCATCATTTTGAATTCAGTGGCAGGATTTCCTGATTGTACCTTGCCTATCTTTCAATAATGTTTTAAATTTGTAATAAAGGTTTAAATAATGTAATAAATAATTTAAATAATGTAATAAAGCCGTCGTCAGCAGGCAGTCATGAGAAGTTTACTTGTTACCAGAACATAAACTGGCTGCCCAAAAACCTTGTAAATAGTTCTGATATATATTTATAGAATATTTAACAATGACGTTGTTGAAATATGCAGTGTCTCACAGAAAAATAAAAAAAACAACAACATGAAAGCATGACAAAGGAATTCGCTGGACTTGACTGCGTGGTCAGAGGTAGATAGTTCCACTCAAACAATTGGGTGAATTGTGCTACGCGAATGCAGACACACTCGACACAGAACCATAACGGGAAAACAATGGCGACCAACGTAACACAGTGACCTTTGCGTTGGGTCAACAAAGAACCATAAATCAACCAAAGAGGAGCGCCACTTTGCGCTAACCAGGGGCATGTGTGACATTGTTTCTTCACTAAAAACTTAGGGGAGAATTATGGAACTTTAAATGTGTGATTAATTATGATTAATCATAGTTCACTTACATTTTCAATTGTGATGAATCAGATTTTTTTGAAAAACCGATTGACAGCACTAGTAATAATATATCATAGTGAAAGTAATTCAATTAAAAATGAGTAAAAAAATCCTTAGAAGTGAACCGTCAACATTAAATCCCTTCAACTTTTTCTGGAGAAACAGTCTTTGACCTTTTTACAGATGGAGTAATTTTGCCATCGAAGGTTAATTTGGCATCTAAGATATGCCCAAGTACTTATACTCGCTGACAGCCAGGCTATTTATAGTAGTTGGTGCAGTGATAGATGGATTACAGCAGGGGTCGGCAAGTAATTTAGGCCACGGGCCAGATTTTTTTTTTCTCGCCACTACGTGGCGGGCCAGAGCCCTGCCTACGGCTTAGTTAAATACCCTGCGGCAAGAACCCTCAAAGCGATTCTTTTCAGGAACATCCGTGACCACCACCTCTGCTGCAGCAGCTGCCTCGCCATCATCTTCGTTAATAGTATTTTAGTTTGCGTAAACGTGCTACATTGAGTTATGCCAAAACAAACAACAATAATTTGAATTATTTGTTTCTTTGTTCTGAAGCAAATAGTTTAATGACGGACTGGAGGTTAATAGGTTAATTTAAACTTACAGCAACAGCTAGTAAGAGGTTCATGCAACTTTTCCTTTTAAGTTTTCGTAAAATAAAGACAGCGCAGATTCAAAATTGCAAATCCTGTCTGGTATTCTCTTCATTTTGCTTAACATCAGGTGTCTTGCAGTGGCGTGGAGAAATTTTGATAAGATAAGATAGGCTTAACTAACTCGTGTTTTCCTAAGTTTTGTTTTCTCCCACAGACCACTATGACATTAAGCATACAAAATTTCACAACATAACAAGGTTATGGCTCCTTATTTCCTAGGAAAATAATGACCCCTTATTTCCTAGGAAAATAATGTTTATGGTGGGCATAAATTCTGTTTTGAGTCGGCACGCCGTGTTCCAGTAGCCTACAAAACATATCTTTATGTGTATGTGCAGTATTTGATACTCAGAAATAACTGCAGAATCTTACTTGATAACATACTAATAACAATTGTCAGGGCATATACAGCTAGTTGGGTGGCGTTTAATATAATGTAGGAAGACAAAATAAGCTCATGCATGTTTTGAGGTGATTCAGGCCCTGTTGTTTGAGGTCACCAAGTGCTGTCTGTAGCAAAAAGAATGAGAAAATTTGACACAATATAGACCAAACAGCAAACTGTTAGCTATTGTTAACTAAATGGAGCATAATTAAACTGAAAGTGAGTTTCTGTTGCTGCACTATTTACACCAGATGGGTCGTGCCCACTTCCCAACAAATGGGCGATAGGAATCCAATTGGCACATGTAGGCTATATCAAATAATGCAGAGCGTCTTTTTTTTTGTTGTTTTTTTTGGAGCGTTCGTACCACCCTTGACGTGCACTCTGGACAGTTACCCATATCGGATCAGAAACCATCACTTTTCTTGGTAAAAGGATTCCAGGGAAGAATTTCAAGAGCAAATGAGGGCTGTCTTAGCTCCCCCTACAATCTTGGTAAATTTTCCGTGCTTGCAAGATGTTTGCCATCGATTCTTACCCAGACAAAACCGAAGTAATGCACACACACTAAAGAGTCATGTTTATTAAAATTATTAAAATGATTCTTACTGGTTCCTGTTATTTGGTTAGCAAACTAATCCACATGTATTGGGGAGAATTTAGAAGAGTAAGCTCATTAAGACTAAAAAGATCCATGTGCTATTGGGGAACACAACTAAATGTTACCTCATCATCACAATCATTACATTTATTCCAATTATGTATTTACCTGTGATGGTCAAGTTTTCCAGACCATGGTCAGCCAAGTCTCGCTGTCTGGAGGATTTATCTATTTTCAAACTGCATATGTTTCATCTTACCCAACATTTTTTGTGTTGATACAAATTTCAAGGTTGACCACAAAGTATGGCCGAGATAACAACTCCAGCTGATCATCATGTTGACGATACTGTTGCCAAGGGAACAGTCAGCAAAGAAGCTGAAAATACTTCATCTACAGGAAATCTGTAGAATTTGGATGTGGGGAAACTGTTTCCCAGAGTCCCCCTACAGAAAATTATTTAGAGACCTCATCTGTCTGCACAAGGTCAGCATAACAGCATTGCAAATCACAGTGATCATAATCACATCCCTCCTGTTCATTTTCCTATGCAAATATGATTGACATTTTTGTGTTGCAGTGGCTTTCATGATGAAAGGCGGCTATCTCAAGGGTCCATGATGTCCACAATGTCCATGAGTAGTGACCAATCAATGAATAATCCAATTTTGTTTAAAAAAGATTCTACGGTAAACATTTGGTATGTATTACTCTTTTCACATATTACCATTTCCTTGTGTCTTCTAAATGAGGTGTAGCTTGAAAGATCTGACTCATTTAGGCATTAACAAATGACCTCCTACCATGACACAACTTAATAATGTAATAATTATAATTATTTTTATACCACTTTTCTAGAATCAAGCACAAAGTGAATACTACTACTAATAATAATAATAAAAATAAAGATAGAATAGATATAAAATAGATATAAAATGAGTCATACTTAAATTGATTAGAAATCAAGACAACAAAACAAAATAGACTAAATAACATACATTAATACAACTAAGATGACATGTATTAATAAGTCAAGTCACGTTTATCTATAAAGCACTTTTTCAACAACCAAAGTGCTGGACAAGCAAGATAAGATGACTTGGTAGACAAACAGAAAGGATAACATTACATGAGCATGATAATAAATAAAGATACATAAATAAGACATTCATGTTATGTTGAACGTCAAGGCATAAAAAGGGTTTTAGGGGGTGATTTAAAACCAGCCAAAGAAGGAGCCAGGCGTATGTGCAGAGGCAGCTCATTCCAGAGCTTAGGAGCAATCCCTGCAAAGGTCTGGTCATCTCTGTTTTTTAGCCTAGAGGGAGGAGTGACTAGGCGGAGTTGGTCGGCTGGTCGGGTGTGTGAACTTTTGAAAGACCTGATATGTAAAGAAGGTGCCAGACCATGTAAAGATTTGAAACCAAATAAAAGAATTTTAAAATGAATCCTATAATGTGCAGGGAGCCAGTGGAGGGCTCCAAGCACAGGTGTATTATGCACCTGCCTTCGCATTCTGGGCTTCATCATTCTGAGCTAGTTGAAGACAGGATACAAGGAAGGAACAGCTAATGCCTGCATACAGGGCATTCCGGTAGTCTAGGCCTGATGAAAGGCATGTGACCTCAAATTTTTGAAAGATAAGGGCTTGATGGGGAATGGGGAAAACATGTAGCCTATACAAACACAAACTGAAAAATAGACCTGATGGATAGACCTGGAATAGCATAAAGGGCCTCAGTCACAAAAATTTTGTAGAAATCTTCTTGGAAGTAGTAGCCTACAAGAAGCAGGGTTTCCGCAGGGTCTTAAAAAGTCTAAAATTGTAAAATATGAATTTAAGGCCTTAAAAAGTCTTTTTGTACAGTAGGTCTAAAACATGTTTGGTTTAGGTCTTCAATTGGTCTGAGTTGTATTACCAGTGCGGTGCATTTCATGCGACTTGCTTGAAGTCGTCTTCTATTCAAGGGGAAGTGGATTTTTAATTTTTCATGTGAAGTTGGTAGTTCATTATGGTTGGTAGCATGATTAAAATGTATTTCCTATGGATGTAAAATCCATAAATTTCACTTCAAATCCCACACATCTGTGCAAATGTTTTGTCAGAAAGGGTCTTAAATTTCAATAATAAAGGTCATAAAGAAACCTGCAGAAAAAAAGTTAAGAGCAATAACCTGCAACACCGGTAAAAATCCTCCTTTATCTGCTGATTGACTTCATTCAAAACTTTCATTCAAAAGCAAAATTACATTGGTAGCTGGCTTTTAAGTTTGACCATCATTGCTGTTTAATGTTACAGTCTTATCATGAGTTTCAGTGAGCTGCTGTGATGGGAGTAAAATTCAGGAGGTAATCAATGGAATCCAGTCTATTATCTAGTGTTGTTTTGATGTGAAGGAATCAGGTTTTAAAAATACTGATCAGGCATCTTTGATAGCTTTATTGTAGGAGGAAGTCATTTTTTTCTAATGTTCATAAGGAGACACACACACACACACACACACACACACACACTCACAGACATTCTTTATAGACATAAACACACTGCACTTTTTTTCACTTTCACTTTTTTGGTTCTACAGGGAGAGCGAAAGTGTGTTCTGTTCAGAGTGCCCCAAGAAAGCATATAAGTCCTGTCTGACCTGCAAGGCCTCCTACTGTGAGACCCACGTAAGGCAGCATTACACAGCACCAAAACTGCAGAGACACAAACTGGTAGAGGCCACTAGAGACAAGGAAGTGACAACCTGTCCGCAGTACCACAGAGAACTGGAGTTCTGCAAGACTGACCACACTCCAGCGTGTATGCTGGGTGTGGCTACAGGACACCTCAGACATGAAAAAACAGGACATGTAAAAACAGAGGTATACATTTTTTTTTTAACATAATCAATATTAACCTGGTGGTGTAGAGTTATAAAATAAAGAATCATATAATACGGGATAAAAACGTGTTAATGCAATCTAACTTTAACACGATTTAAAGAAATGATTACCGTTAAAAGAATCTGCAACTGGTAAGACATTCGGCCTTACACATGATTGATGTTGACGTCAGCTATATTTAACATGATTTAAAAACACTTAGGAAATAATTTGTATCATTGTAGAGATTTTAGACTGTCATTGCACTTACGCCTCAAAGTTTTCTGAGTCAAAAGTGATATCACCTGGTTAAGTTGGAGACTAAGGTGGAATAAACTCTTTTTGTGTTCAGCTTTTGCAGTTTTAACCGGAGCACACTGCAAATTGGGAGAATAACGTGGAAGCCAGTACAGCAATATTCTAAAGTTATGCTATTTTGTCATTTATTAATCGCAATACCACACACATAGTTTACCTACTGAAATGCCCATGTGGACTTGCATATGTAGGTTAAACGAAACAACAATTAAAACTGAGAATAGCGGAGCATAAAACGCCCATACGCATAAAAACACCACCTACGTGATTGCAAGACACTACATGCAGGCCAACCACATTTTTTTGATGTGCAACTTAATTAAAATTTAAGTTACGATTACATCTGTGTTGCTCCGATATTGTTATATTTTTTTGTTGTTGTTGTTATATTTATTTATTATTATTTACAAGACCATCCCCCATCATTGATGCACCATGTTCCATGGATCCATTCCGTTTCCTATCCTAGCCTATATGTCAGCTGTTGGTGTTCGCTTGTTATTCTGTCCTCCAGCATGCGTGCCTACTGAGGATGAGTTGACAGATACCTAACAGTCAGTAACTGTAGGCTGAATGATGAGCCAGACAAGGGGAATAAAGTTCAGTCTCCTTTACTCAAGAATGTCTTGGACACAGCTTCCTAATTACTGAATCTGTGAAACTAAGAAAGTTTCATTTTAGTCTAAATTGTCAGAACGAATAACATAATTCTCATACGAATAATGTCATTTTCATACAGAGACACATCATGTAAATAAAGTCTGTATTTAAAGTACAAATTCCTGAGTGACACTGGTAATTAAATGACTGCATAGCTACAACATAGCTAACCTGACAACACAGTTAAGATAAAGGGGTGAGCTGCTTATGTTACACAGGATCACAAAATGTAGCAGATGGATCAAGAATGTGAAGACAATGCATTAAAATGCTCTGCAGTGTATCTCTAGTGATAAAATGGCTGAACAGGAAGTTGATACTAGACCACCCAACCACTCTCAACCAATATTCTGGTGGCTTATCACAGACCAGGAACTAACCATGCAGCTATGTTAGAAGCGGCCAGCGTGAGTCACTATGAACACAGAACAGCTTTCTTACTAATAGCATGACACTTGTGCTAAACGTAAATGGCAAATAGATAGCAGTAGATAACTGGATAGTTTGTGCTAAACTGCAATAGAAATACATATATCGTTTATAGGTACATCTTCCTCCGGGTTTTCTATTGGTAGTTCTGTTCTATTTCTATTGGTTCTTCTTGTTGAGGCAAAGTTTGGTGGCTAAGCCAAGTTTATACTGTCCAAAGTTGACAAAGCAGACATCAGTGAAATGGTTAGAACACACCAACAGACGTTTACCAATGGTACTCGGCCTTCAAAAATGAAATCCAACCATGCAGCTCTTGCCACTGCAACTTGTGTTGGTCTTTACAGCAGGACCTGAAGATTTCCTCATAGCGATTTGTGTGCTAGTGCTTGCAAGAAAAAATGGCAGATCTATCAATTTACCTGGTACTGGTAGGGGGGATATTCCATTAAGGTGGAGGGTGGAGGGTGGTGTTATTCAAGTATCCCTGCCTGTGCTGTGTCCTGACTGTGTCCTGTCTTTGTCCTGACGTGTCCTGTCTGTGTCCTGTCTCTTTCCTGACCGTGTCCTGTCTGTGATGTAGATAAAAAGAGAAATTTAAATGGATAGTTTGAGCACACAGTATCTAACACTGGTGAATTTACTATTTAACAATTGAGCCTTTTTATCAAACTCACAATGTGTGTAGAGGCAGTAAATACCCCAAAAGACATTCAAAAGCCACCAAAAGCTTTAAGTAAAACTCTGGCATTCATTATGTTCTGGACAGTGAGCACCCAAAAACTCCCAACTTTGTTCAGCACTGAAATGAGGCTAAATTTCACCCGCTATGCGGATTTGATGGGTGACTGACACATTAACTATAATGACATGAATAATGGTAAACATAAATAATGGGTGAATGACCCACTTTTTTTTATGGTGTGGTTAAACCATTTTATGTTTCAAATTAGAATTGTTTAATATTTTATTTCATTATTTAATATTTCAATATGTTATTTAATTAAATTTGTATTTACTTTATTTTGTCACAAAAAACATTCCACATAAAATCACATTTGAAATATCTGCAATATTTTCTTGTCATTTTTTTAATAGCTTCACAGCCTTGAAAACCCATCTTCTCACAGTCCCACATCTTTCTACAGAGTCCTCAATCAGATAACACAAAAAGAGCATCTCAGAGAGGTAAGTATTCAATTAGTTTAACATTCAACATTTGATTAACACTGAAAATGAAAAAGACTGTGCAGCACATAGTCATCAGACTATAAATCTGTTATTAGAATCAGTTTTTGTGTTTATATTTTATTTATATTATTTATTATAAATTATTATTTATAAGTATGCTTACACACACAAAGGATTTGACTTGTGTTAACTCAACACTTCAACATATATACATGTAGTAGTTTACATTCAGTAGATAAATAGTAATATAGACACATGCTTTACAATAGAGACACCAATATACAGTACATACAGGCACATATCAACATAATATGCAAATAATGCAAATACACAAATAAGACATTATTCAAGACAGAGTACACACGGAGTGGGATGTAAAGTGCAAAAAGTAACAGTGCAAATGTAGTGTGCAGTAATAGTGCAAATGTAGTGTGCAGTAATAGTGCAAATGTAGTGTGCAGTAACAGTGCAAATGTAGTGTGCAGTAACAGTGCAAATGTAGTGTGCAGTAATAGTGCAAATGTAGTGTGCAAGATGCTGAGGGAGGTTTTGCAAATAGCAGTTCATGCATTTATGCAGATAAAGCAACTGGGAAAGAAACCAGTTTGTCATTTTGTGCACCAAAATGTTTTAAACGTATCTGCACACAGCAAGTTGATGGCAGACCATAAGCACTTTTTGGAACAGTTAAATGCAATGACCGAGACTGCTGCAAAGATGGAGAAAAATTGTGAAATGATGAAATTTACTGATATTTTGGATTATGATGTGGAAAAGAACAACTGGTACATACCAAGTCTGTGGAATGGAACTCTTCCAATGGCAGCCATTAAGTCAGGATACAGTGAAACTGTATACAAGTTTAAAATAGTTGAAATTCAAGTTGAAAAAAGTTGAAATTCCAGATTTCCTGAGCTGGATGAGTAGTTTGTGGAAAGCAGTGAAGCATGAGAACTTCATCTTCAGCTTCAGAAACTCTCTTGTTGCCTATGCTTATGACAACTTTTGCAAAGAGTTTTCAGGTTGTGAATGGTCTTTCAGGAAGTGTATCTACACATGGATGAACAATGCAGAGGCACAAATGTCTAATGCTGACACCAGCAAAGCACAACATATATCTGAAGGTTTTATGTCAGAAGCATCCAAGTTAATTGAAAAATTGATAGATGAAATGAAGAAGAATTTGACAAACTATTACACACAGAGAGATGGCCATGTGAACTTAGTGGAGAAGTACAGGGCTGAGTTTAAAATTAATATCACGAGTCTTAAGCAAGAAATGACCACAATAGTTAATAATAAACTTCAGTCTGCAGTTCGTCTGAAAGAGCAGATAGAAAACACGCAATTGTCATTGAAAAGCCGGTGGCAGATCTCTTGGAAACAAGCAAGAAACATTACACAGAATTGTTGGACAGTGACTTGAAGGAGGAATTTAATAATAAAATGTGGCATAAGGAAACGCGAAACATTGCATCACTGGAAGAGAAAAATATTTCCTCCTATGTCATTGAAGAACTACAGGCCAATCTGGCTCACCGGCCACACCAGGAGTTATCAGATTAGAGAGCTCACCACATATAGTGATGTGGAATTCAAGGTGAAAATGGCACACATAAAAGAAAGGACCAAGCGGAATAAAATACTTCCCAAATGGAAGAACATTAAATCACATGTTAAAGTTGATGCAAACTCTATCATTGAAAGATGTAAGAAATTTATTGAAGACACTGTAAATGCCAGTGGGGATTATCAGGATATTTTTAGCAAAGAGCTTCTTTTGAATACAGATGCAGAGTTGAAAAGATACAAAAAAAAATAAACATTAAATTTGAGATTGATTTGAAAGTACACATATGGGCCATTGCAGCTAGGAGATTCCTGGAAATGCACAGAAGTTTCTTGTCAAAGAAGAACCCTCTGACACATTTGGAGAGGTACAAGAGCAAGAACAAGTACTTATCGCATTTCATAGAATCTTACAGAAAAGAAGATCATTGTCACCGGAAGGTCTGTGACTTTACCCAGATGTGCATCAAACCTGCAATCATAGAGTACATCAACATGTCCCTTGGAATTGAAATTGCTGATGGAATTCTGACAAGCACAGTTCACGATCATATTTTCAATACACAGTTTTATCAGACCTGTTAGAAAAAGATGAAAACTTTGTGAAATACATTGAAAGTTTGTTGAAGTTTGTGATAGATTGGATTTACAATCATGTTGTTGAATGGCTGTCCAAAGACATGGGTTTGGTGAAGTTGGAAGGCAAGATTCTGAAAACCATCATTCAAAAGATCTTTGACAAAATTGAAATTGTTCAGATAGCAGTCAATGATTGTAATGGCACTGAGAGTGCAACAGTGTTTGTTGTGGTAGCGTAGTGGTTAAGGAACCTGGCTAGTGTGTAAGTAGCCTGAAAAGTTGTGGGTTCGAATCCCGGCTGCCACCGTTATGCCCTTGAGCAAGGCACTTAACCCTAAGTTGCTCTAGGGGAGACTGGCCCTGAACAATTGATAGTTGATGAGTTGTAAGTCGCTTTGGATAAAAGCGTCTGCTAAATACATAAATGTAAATGAAAAGTTGTGCCATGCTCTTGAGAAAGACATCAAGCTTCCCATGAACATTGTTAGAGGTATTCTCTTCCAAATGTCCTGTAAATGTACTCCATTCACTGAAAACTTTGTGCTGTCACTGGATGCCCTATGGAAGCAGATGGACAGAATCATTTGACATCAAATATACTCTGAGCGCTCTCACATTCAAGCCACAGGACTTAATTTATGTATTTGGGTGTGGGGAGTCCATTCTGCAAAATAACTTGTGAGGCTGGTGGGAAAGCTCACACCCAGCATTATGCTACTATCCATCGTCCACAGGGTTTAGTTGGATACGTGTATGAGAAATCACAGAATTTGCTTGAAGTCCTTTGTACATCATGCGTCGACAGTGACGTAAACTTTCAGAATCATGACACAAACTTTGAGTATTATCCT
Organism: Tenualosa ilisha; assembly: GCA_015244755.2. Lineage (NCBI taxonomy): Eukaryota > Metazoa > Chordata > Actinopteri > Clupeiformes > Clupeidae > Tenualosa > Tenualosa ilisha. The sequence continues at coordinate 37,470 of PYXC01002114.1, read as the reverse complement.
TATTATATATTATCCGTATTGTACCATGACTTCTACCCTGACTGGAACATTGCTCCAGACCCATCAATGCAAGTGTCTGACTACTGGAAATATGTGCTGGTGAAATACAGTCACAGGTTTGCTAAGGACTACAATGCCAATCCTAATGAATGGCATAGCATCACTAAAGAACAAACTCTGGAAGGACTAAAGACTGCTTTCAATGTAAAAACAACTTTGTTAAGCGATCAGTCACTGACTCATCGTTGACCAGGCAAATGTCACTAAGTAACAGTAAGACAGCTTCAGAATAAAGGGGCCAGTGCAAAATGGTAAAAAAATGGTATCTTAAAACACCTTTTCCTAATTCAGCATCCTGAATAAGCCTATATACCAATTTCTGAGAAATATCACTCCAGTTCCAGTACTCCTCACAGACTTCCAGACTCACAACATCCCCCCTCCCCACCCGCTAACGCGCACACACACACACACACACACACACACACACACACACACACACACACACACACACACCCTGCACCAAACACAGACAAATGCACTTGACTCTACCCAGTATCTCTTATTACATACCCAAGCACACACAGACTTATACATAGTCTACACTCCAAGAGAGTCCGTCTCATAGAAGCTGCAAAACCAAGCTCATAGACAGTCAACTACTGTAGGAGATCAGCATTCACTAAGCAGAGGCACCTGTAGTCCCACAGCTACTCCAGCCCACAATCCAGATACTGGATACAGTGTCAAGTTTGACACAATCTCAAGTTTCACATGGTTGTGTACCATAGCTTGTATGTGCTTATTCATGCATTGTACAAATTTCACTTCTGTGTAATTTACTGAATGGATCTGACTGTAAAATAATTTATATTTGACTTCTCCTGTTTTGCTGGTTTTGTTTGTATACCCAGATACAATATCTCTACAGATACACACAGGCCCACAGCTCTGCTGACATGTTCACATTACTACAGAAATTATTTTTTTCTTGTGGTTATATTTTATATAATTCGGTTATTTTTCTAGAGTGAATTAAGACTAGGATGTTTTCATATTTGTGGTTGGGTGAGCTTTGATTTAATAAAGTATTTAGCTACTCTTAAATTGTAACCTGATCTTTCCTGATTTCTTAATAACAAATATTATTATATGTTAATTAAAGTCATTTCAATGATTTACATTTTTTCACTCAAAAAACAATAATCAGTTTGCATCTGCAGTATTAGCCTCTCCACCTACTGTGAGGTCCAGCACACTAAGATGACTAGCAGTAGACCAGAGGTGAAGGATTGATTCACCTACCAGAGGTTGTTGGATTGGAGGGTTGCTCAATGTCTACTATCCTTAACATCCTTAGTGCTGCCAATATTGCATTTCACTACAGTGCTAGTCAGGGAACTCTCTTAAGGCTTCGGTTTCCCCAACTAAATAACCGTAATATTCAAAAGTGTGATCTATATGTTTATTCACAGTCATTTAATATGTATCTATTTTATGTACATTATTTTTAGGTTATTTTTGTGAGATGACTTTTGTAAGAATAGCCATAGCCAATAGTTCTAGCCCCACAGTGGATTCCAGCTATGTTTAGGTAGGCAAGACTAGCCTAACTAGCTGTGACACTATACTTGTCTGGGTTTTGGCTCTTTTAATTGGGAGTTGGAGGAGTAAGTGCATAGAGGACTAATGTTTTTGTTTGGATTTTCTTATGTGCAGGTGTGCCAAATTTTATTATTTATGCATTAAATGCATTTACTTTTGCCTGTTTTCATATCCCTATGGATAGAGGAACGTACAATAGTTGATTTTTAACTGCCTGACTAAAACCTATGTCCTGAGACTTATCTCAGGCCCAGTCAGCTCCATGCTAAGATCCTGCAAAAGCAAGTCCAGTCTTGAGTTGGCGCCTTTAACCAATGAGAGAGTCTGATATCTGTCTGATGAGATCAGCAGCCCCTGAAGCAGCAGTGCTGAACATGCAGCCAATGACCCTTTCACCTCCTGCAGACTACACTACAGGTACTGAGCAAATAATTAAATAATTATAAATTATTATCATCATACAGGTTTCCAAAAAAAGTTGGGATGCTGTGTAAAAATAAAAACAAAATGCTATATATGATAATTATAAAAGTAAGCAAATGTCTTTCTGAAACAAAACAAAATTTTGACTGGGTGCATAGGCAGCATAGACATTTGAAAAAAATGTGATTCCTTCTTCATCATTCATATTCAAGTTTTGTGCAAGTAAAAAAAAGTTTGCTAGATTTTGATTCTTGATTGCCTTACCAAAATCCTGGTAATGTCTTCAATGTTTGTTCTTTTTGCAACGATGTGTCTGCATTATTTGCAGATCATCACATTCTTTTTTTGTAAATGTTGCATTGAACAGGATTTTTTGTACTTTGCTAAAACCATTTGCTCACCCTGTCATATGGTGTGTCTTAACTGTAGTCAGCCTAGTTAAAGTCAGCCACCTTGTGAGTTAATTTCACAATCAGATTTTTTAGTAAGCTATATAACACCTGATATATTAATTTAATCAACTGACTATATTTTTTTTCTTTCTACTACTCATCAAATTTCTTATCACATAAAAGTGAAGTAACACCTCAGGGAAGTGTCAAAATAGCTTTTGCTTGGTAGAAGAGACTAAGGGGCAGATGTACAAAGAATAGTGCCTGTTTTAAGATGTTAAATGTGTCTTAAAACATGGCATCGTATGTAGGAACAAAGCGTAAATGTGGTTACAGCGCAGATAATGTGTCAGTGGAGCGCAGAGCTGCGACCTCTGTATTTCCTATTTATGCATAACCTGTGCTTTAATAACCTATGCTTTTATGGGAAGGTAAGAGGAAAAGGGGAAGGGAGGTGAAAATAGTTGGAGGAGAAGCATTCATAGAGATTGATTTGGTATTCCGTCCTATGTGTGAAAAAAGAACACATAGGACGGAATAGAATAGAACACATATACATACAGACAGATAGATAGATATAAACTTGCAGAGGGAAAAATATTTCAGTATTTCGAGATATTACTGGAATATCTTGTAATTATCAGTTATGGCTGTGTGCATACTCAGGTTACAACACTATAATATCACAATACCACCATAAATCTATGACCTTTGAATATATTTTCCACACACAAAGCTTCTTTGGCTTGAGGAAATAGCCTCTTAGAAGGTTCAGTTTGAATTTACTGGCAGAAAACTTCCCTCGCCCACTTCTACAAAAGTGAAAAACTACACCAAAATAGGAATGCTGATATATATGAATTTGAATTTTAACAGACGAGTCACATGGCCTGGAAATCCCGATGTACCACAAGCAAATGTGAATGTGCTCAGCAGGTACATCTGGCCATGAGCTGTCAGAGCTCATTATGTAATGTATTCCAACTAGCCTATCTGTGCATATAGAAAAATAGTAAACCTCGCTCCTGACATCTCAAGAGCCTGCTAGTCAGTAGACTGGCTGACTGGGCTTTTCAGTCGACTGCTGGACATGCTCAACTCCTAAACCAATGTTGCTGTGAGGTCACAGGTTTGAACCCCAGACAGGACCATGTGTGATGACCTTGGTTAGAATTAGCTATGTCCCTAAATCCCAGGCACCAATCAGTCTATCTGATATGTCCATTACTTTGGTTGATTGAACATCTTCCTCAGGAAATTCCACCAGGTAGTTTAGCGGACAGCCACTTAAATTAAGTTTATAGTATCGACAACATATTACATTTAGTGCCTTTTAAGGCATCCTAAGAGAATTAAAGGAGGAATCCGGTGTGATTCAATCCATTGCCCTGTTGGTTGAGGTCACCGAGTGCCATCTGTAGGAAAAGAACTAGAACACTTGATACAACATAGACCAAATAGCGAACCAGAAGCTAACGTTAACTGAATGAGGCAAGGCCAGCTCTAGCCTTTTGCTGCCTAAAGCCAGACCTATGCAACAGGAAATGTCCATCAAGATGTCAATGTGTCAGTTTGCTGTCCCTTTCCTGTTACCTCAACTTGGTGACAATCCTTGCACACTCATGCTATGGGCTGTTAGGAATATTTACAAAGAATGGCGTCCTCATGACCTTATGCACACCAAAAGCTATGTAGAAGACAGTGTAGTTGATCAAAGTCAAAGTCAAAGTGTACTATATTGTTAATTCACTATGTAACAGGCATTACACAGAGGACTGAAATTGCGTTTCACCAGACACCAAATGTGCAATTTAAACTAGAAACACACACACACACTCACGCAAAAAACACACAGCTACACTCATGGACATGAAGTGCACACAGACATCCACAATAAATAGACATAAGACATACGACATACAGGTAAACATATACGCTTCCAGCAAGAAGGAAGGAAAGTTTGAGGTAGCTCTTCTTGGTAGCTGGTGTAGATTGGAAAAAGTGAATGTGCCATTTGTAAGGTGCAATAAGTGAAGGTGCAATTAAGTAAAGTGCAGTGTGCAAGCACCATGGACCTCAGTGTGTGTGAGATTTGTTTATGGATGTCAGTAACATATTCATGGAATGTTCATGGAATCTTCTTTATTGTGTTGATTAGCATGATGGCTTGTGGGAAGAAGCTGTTTCTCAGTCTATTTGTGTGGCACCGCATGCTGCGGTAGCACTTTCCGGATGCTAAGAGGGAGAACAGTTTGTGTGCTGGGTGGGTTGTGTCCTTGATGATATTGATGGCTCTCTTGGAACAGTGTGATGTATATAAGTCCTGAATGGCTGGTTGGGGTGATCTGATGATCTTTTCAGAAGTCCTCACCACCCTCTGTAGAGCCTTGCACAGATGCACAGATACCTCTGATGCACAGATACCTCTGATTAGTTTTGTTCATTTGAAACACTGTAGCTTCTCCAAATCCCAACTCATCAATGATATCTTGAGCAATTAACTGCAAAGCATACATTTTTTCACACGCAGAAATATGAATGGAGGAAATGTCCCAAAGAAAATCGCAAATGGCCTGGTGGAGATTGTCTGGTGTCTTCCATGTGGCCAGAGTAACATTGATGTGTTTCCTGAAGCTGTGGCAGTAGCAATTTTGAGGGGAGATATAAGCTCCAATGACATACAATTCAGTTTCCTAATGCAGGTGTCAACTGCAGTGTTTGTGTGCCTGGACTCAATTAACGATGAGGAAGAGAAACTGTTTGATTTACAGGGTCCTCTAAAGTCCAAGGTCTACTTGGTGATAAAATCCAACACTAAGAAACACCATGTGAAATCTGTTGATACGCTGAAGCTCCAAGAAAAGCATGTGCTGATATGGAAACGAAAACACAATATGGCAGAATTCTCAACTCGTATCACTGGTACCATTAAAAACATTTTAGACGGATGCAAGGAATTAATGGTCATAGATAAAATATCAGAAATGGCACATAATTGGAATGAATGCAAAGCCGCAGTATCAGCAAAGATGGCAGCTGACAACATAATGAAAGGCATTGGGATCTGCCAAATATCAGACTACAAAAGACACAACTACCACTTCAAGGTGAATACCTGAAAAAAAATAGCTCAGATTGAGTGAGAGGAATGCAGGCTGAAAAATGCTAATCTCAGTCTAGAGAAATATAACACTCAACTGAATGAGCAAAAACATGTACTGAGAGAACAACAAGGTAGAACTGGAACATCAGAAGCAATGGATAGCTGTTCATTCAAGCATTGTCTACAGCAGACAAAAAAGAGAGAACATTCTTCCTCGGATGGATGGAACCAAAATTGAATAGGATATCACGTAATCACTTAACAAAACTCCACCAAAATTACAAAGAACTTGGCCATGACAAGGACAGCAAGTCAAAACTTGATCAGCAGCTTGTGGATAGCTCTTTGGGCATTGAACATTACATGAGAGAAATGGGACAGATGTATGAATCCAAACAGTCAGATGACAGAAGACACCTTCCTTCAGTAGCTGCTGAGATTTTACTCGAGGGATACCCTATGGGACTCCTTGATGGAGATGCATCTTATATAAGGGTAATGGGGCCTGATTTAAAAAAAATAATAATAATTGGCTATAAAACATGTACATGTCTTGCCACTACTCTACTCCCCTACTTTACTAAGAGTATAGCCTCTTTACAGAATAATGGGAAAAATATATACAATATATATTTTTTAAAAAATTAATTTATCTTAAATTCAGTCTACAGAAAGTCATGAATTCAAGTTAGTAGTAGTAGTTGTAGTAGTAGTTACTAGTGCACTTTATGTAGAAGTTTAGACTTGCACAGCTAGTGCAAGACTCACAGTTTCACTTTCTTTTTGCAGAAAATGATGCCAAAATGTCTACAATTGTATTACCATCAACTTCACTTCCTTTACAGGAAAAGAGAAAAAAAAACAGGAAATGTCTGAATGTCTTAGATGACTCAACTCGTCATTGTTCTTGCCAGTATATAAACCTGACTACTCCATACACATTGACAGAAGATCAGCAGACACCGATACTGTATTTAGGGTAAGTCATCAATGAATTTATATACATTTTACATATTGCTCTTGCAATAGGCACAATGCATATAGCAGAGTGCCTTTAGCCATGGTAAAGCCAGCATAATTCACATACTCGAGGGTTTCCATTCAAATTATTTGCCTTTCATGTTGGCATTAACAAAAATTCGGCTCAAGAATATGTGCATCTGTGTGTGTTTCCATGAGCTGTGTAATGCGAATAATGCAAACATTAGGCTAATCAAGTGATGACTTCCGACCATGGGATCAACGTCTATGAACAGAAACATGGTAAATTATACGGAAATGAAACTGTTTGCATCGACTCTAACTGCATTATACATTATTTGCATCAAGAGTTATTCCTCCCCTCTTGAGTAAATGAATTTATATGCACATTTGGGGACTGATGTGAGTTTGCAGGTGTTTCCAACTGAGGATTTGTTATTCACATAATTTAATTACGCTTCAGCTAGTTGGATGGAAACTCAGGTAATGAGAAGTGAAGTAAATTATTCATAGATAGCACTTTCTCTGCCAAAAAATATATTTTCCCATCAACAGGCCAAACGGCCTACCCAGGTGAACAGGAAGGCATTCCAAGGTTAATCGTGCTCCCTTAGTCCCCCACATGGGATACAAACTGTCCTCCGATTTCATGCCTCACCTTTGCCCCCAGACAGCCTGTACTTTTTGGTGCATTAGGCAGTGTCAAGCCTTGGTAAGCCTAATGGTAGACCTGCTAAGGCCCCAATGGTAACTATTTGCTACCGCTAGGGTGCATCTAGATTTGTAGGCTGTGTTGACAGCACTCAATGACAGCAATGTTAAACAACAGGACTATTCATTGATTCTCACTGGGTTTCTCCTTTAGGAGAATAGTCATGTAATAAATGAAGTGTGTTCCATGTTCTCTGATGTGAAAATAGAATAAATTCATCAGCCACCCGGATTCTGAACTTAAGCGTGGGGGGTGTGGCAGAAGCACTTATAAAGGACATAAAGACAACTCAGAAGTACGTAACTGAAAGCTCTGAAAAAAGGAATGACATAGAAATCTGAGAATTGTGCCCTGATCATGTCCATTTTGTATGGTTGCATTCCTGGTTCTTGTATTACAACATTTGTCACCTACAGCTGTTGGTGTGCAGCAGCCAATAACTGCCTCTTGAAGAAAGCAACAAGGCCACATCAGATGACCAATCTGAGAGTAGGTTAATGATAAAATCATTCACATTGTTTTGGTTTAACTGTTATCTATTTATTTAAATTTCTTAATTTAATAATTCACAGTGCAGCACTCAGGATTACAAGGGCAGGACCCACCAAAGCGAAGTATGTGTCTTCATTTATGTTCATTCTTCATTCTTCATCTTCATTACTGTGACTAGGTCCTTAACCACATGTCTCATTTTCTGATAAAGTGTTTCTTATTAGTTTTTATAAGTTTGGTAAATACTTTGATTGTAGGCTTATCTTATCCTTGACAATAAGCCAGTAAAGAAAAAGGCAGGCTTGCGCCGCCTAGTGCTTCAGTTCAATTTCATTTCCCATTTACCTTTGGATGAAGTGAAACGATGTGAAAGCAAATGATGCATCAGGCTAGTAAAGAGAGCGTTTGGTGTCCACACATTCGGGCATTTAAATGAAGGATGTTCATGAAACTTTTATTTAATCTTGAGAAGTGCAGCAATCATACAATGCTGCCTTAGAGCGTGAAGCCTTAATGGAATTGTTGCAACCGGCATTGTTTTCTTCTTGTAAATAAAGGTTTTAGATTGTGGATTTAAATCAGTTCACATCTTCATTATCACTCAAATCTGGCAGTTTCATTTGTTGAGTATCACATAAAGCCAATCCTGTGCCAATTAAGGGATCTATATTGAGGAGTTGTTATTATTATTGTGTTTATAGGTCGACTGATACCATTTCTGGGCAAGCTGGGTCTTTTGGAATTGTACCCCAATAAACTTACACTCAAATCTTTATTGGAGATTAGCCATGAAACAATATCAGACAAAACAGTGGAGTCTCTGAAAGACGTCCCTTTGGATATTTTGACAGTATTTTTATTTTCATTTTTATGAAGAGAGTGACTTCATTTTCTTCAAGATTGTTCATGTAGCAAGATATGATGAAGTAGCAAGTGCATGAATTAGCATTTTTGGCATATCCAGACTCAGAGAACACATGGTAATCAATTAACAGGATGTAAGATTGAATGACAATATTGATTGAGTGGAGGGTGAAAAAGGGTGTGGCTGTAGTAGAGGGGCATGTCATAAATGAACCTAAATCTCTGATGTTTAGGCCATATTTGTGTCAAACATACATTTATGTTAAACATAAATGCTGAACAGGGCCCAATTCCCCCAAACAGTGATTGCCATCAAGTTTGCTTGTACTTGTAATTATGTTTGTATGTGTGTATGTTTGGGACCACTATCTTCAATCATTGTTTCTGTATTCATATGTATTTCACATACTTCAACTGATTTAACATGTATAATATTATGCTAATTTTCTAAACAGGACAATGTGACCGCCCAGCAGTCCCACCAAAACCCAAGACAAGTAGGTCAATTATCTCTTTGGTACCAAATAAAAATTAGTGGTAACACTTTACTTAAAGTCTGTATCCATAAAGCATTATGAACACATTCATAAAGTCTTATCACTGATGTCCTTAGTATTCATAACTGTTTATAAATAAGCTAACACTTTACTTGATGGGTCCCTTCATAACACATTCATAGCAGCTGTCATAAACTGCACATAAAGCATTCATGACTGTTTCATGAGACATGACTCAACATTCATACCAAACCTTTCATGAATGTGGAAGAATGACGACAACTTGTCAAAATAAAAGTACAATCGCAAAGCAGCATTGCCGTTTTTGTTCCAAACCTCTTACCTGATCACGTCACATCTGAGTCAATGGGCTAGTCTAGTGCCAAAAAGACAGAACGTGGTCAAACAAACAATTTTTGTTTTTTGAAAGTATGTATTCTAATGTAACTTTGCGATGATTCTCATCTTTTGCTAATGGGAATGTCCAACCGTTCCAGGTCTCACAAATACAGGTCAGCTGAATGTAGGCTAGTTTACCTCCTAGTGTTAAACTCCGTGTGTCAGGAGTCAAAGACTGTCTTGGCCTCTAGGGGCTGCTATTGTGCCAATGTCCTGCTCTGTCTGGTGTTCTCTACGGTCATGTGATCATGCTCTGGCTCTGCCTGGGTTTTCCCGCCATTTCCTGATTGCCTGTCTGAATTGTATCAATTAAGGTGTCACATGGTGTAATTGGTCGGCGTATTTATACTGGTTCTTTTGTGTCGCCCTTCGCTGAGTCTTTGTGGCTCGCGGGTGAGTGAACCTATGTTTTGCCTTGATGTTTCGCAGAGTTTTTTGCCTTTTGAGTTGGACTGCCTTCTCTGGACTCTGGACTCTGGACTAATTTCTACTTTTGATTTCTCCCGGTTCTGTGCTGGACTGTTCTTTTGTTCTCTTAATTTTTGCCTTGTTATCTTCTGAGCGTTCCAAAGTTTTTTGTTAATAAATTCTGAACACTAAACTCCCTCTGCACTTAAGTTGCCTCATTAGCTCAGTGAGCTTGTAACTTGCCTATCACTCCAGCAGCCCAGGTTCAATTCCTGACCCCGGCCTTACACAGTGATTATGAATACTTCACAGCTTGTATAGTAAAGTGACATTCGATGTAGACTTCATAAGGTTTTCATGAAATATTTGCAAAGGCTGCAGAGATTAAATTAATGGTATCCAGGTTACACAAATAGGCTATAGTTCAGCTCAATGTAGGCCAGTTTACCTTCCAGTGTTAAACTCAGTGATTACAAATACTTGACAACTTGTATAGTAAAGTGACATTTGATGTCGACTTCATAAGACATTCATGAAATATTAAACAAAAACGGCAATGCTGCTATGCAATTGTTGGACTTTTATTTTGACAATTTGCCGTGTTTTGTCTTCCACATTCATGAAAAGTTTGGTATAAATGTTGAACTATGTCTCATGAAACAGTCATGAATGCTTTATGTGCAGTTTGTGACAGCTGCTATTAATGTGTTACGAAGGGACCCGTCAAGTAAAGTGTTACCATAAATTCTAATGACTGTAATTATAAGGCATTATAACATTATCTTATAAGCCTTCAAGTGTCACAACGCATTATAAAGCTTCCATTTGTTAATTGCCCTTTTGTATGCCTGATTGTTCATGTCATATAATGAAGTGTTACAAGCACTCAGTGCATACTCTAAGTAAAGTGAGATGAACACATAATTACTCATGAAGATCAATAAGACACTATTATATACAATGCGTAAAGTGATATGTTTCCATAGTATCAAAAGGCCAAAAAAGCTTGTAATTCTTTGTGACACTTTCAATTGTAAAGACTCATATGATAGCATTATAACGCCTTATGAGAACAGTCATGAGAATGTATAAACAGATATGAATATTAATGTCACTAGTTATAAGGTTTTATGAATGCATTATAACCTCTCACGAATGCATTGAAAATGCGTTATGAATACTGGGTTCATAGAACGTTACCAAAATAGTATTTGTGTGAATACTATAGCATAAGTGATTTTGGAATAATGAACTACATTTTTCATACAGGAGTTATCTTAAAGGGAACATACAATAGAAAGCCAAAATTTTTACATTAGCTTTGTTAAATTTGTAGAGGTGCGTGGTTGTGCCAAATTTATTATGTAAATCTTGAACTTAGAACTTAGCCACTAAAAATTCTTTTTTTTTTCATTCAAGTTTATTTGTGGTTGCAAAAGAAGATGCCATTTAGCCAGAACAGACCATTTCAATCCCCAGCCTAAATCCAAGGTTATAATTGAGCCAATCAAAAATAGGCTTTTACCCCAACATGATGGAGGCAGGCTTAATACGTGTTTTGTTTCAAATTGTGATGCATCCCACTCTCTTTTCTCTGCATTGGTCCTCATTGGTCTGATTGGTTGTAGCTATATCCAATGCCTGCAGAGGCATTTTGATCTATGTCTGTTGATCCCGCCTTATGAAAGCTGGAGATGAGATGAAATTGGACATACTGATATGCATAGCAGATCAGTATGTGTGAGAACCATGTCTATTTTAAAACACTTTGCATTTTCAAATGAAAGAGTAACTGTAAACCTTATCAAAAATGTGATGTGGGGGTGGTAAAGAGTTGCAGTTACTTTTTAACAGCACAAAAAAATACAATTTCAGGCTACAGTCATGCTTTAAGTCAGCTACACAAAGGACCCTTTCACCTACAATGTTTTTTTGTGTGTGTGATGTTTGTGATGTGTTCTTAAAAAAATCTTGGATTACTTCCTTACAAAACAATACACAAGATTCATACTTGTTATCTATAAAATTTCTCAGCTTTCAGTTTAGAGAGCGTTTGGTGTCCACACATTCGGGCATTTAAATGAAGGATGTTCATGAAACTTTTATTTAATCTTGAGAAGTGCAGCAATCATACAATGCTGCCTTAGAGTGTGATGCCTTAATTGAATTGTTGCAAGCGCGATTGTTTTTTTTCTTGTAAATAAAGGTGTCAGACACAGACAGGCGGAGGCAGTAGATAAACTAAGAGTCTTTATTTGACACAAGAACAGGGGGATAACAAAAGCCGTGTCCGTTACTCTAACGGAGAAACAAAAGAACAATGCACAAAGGCAAGGGGCAAAACTAACACACAGGAGATTTACAATGCACAAAGGCAAGGGGCGAAACTAACACTCAGAAGATATACACTAAACACAACCGTAACAAAGACACAAACAAGATTAACCGAGTGGGAGAATATTCACGGGGAAGTCTAGGCTTACGCGGGTGGTGATGCCGGAGATCACGGAAGACGAAGGGAGCATACGAGGAGACAGGAGACAAGGTAATAGCGACGAGACCAGACACCGAGTGAAGCGGGAGGGAGGCTTAAGTAGAGTGGAGACCAGGTGACACTAATCAAAACTCAGGTGAAGGTGATCGGGCTTGACGAGGTGAGTGCAAACGAGGAGATGAGCTGTGAGACCGTGGCGTAGAGTGAGGGGCGTGGCCGTGACCAGATCCGATGCGGACCTGACATTACCCCCCCCTCCAGGGGCCGCTCCTGGAGTACGACGGCCCGGGCGCCGGGTACGCCGGCTGGGGCGACCCCGGCCTCGGGGAGCGGGACGGTCCGGATGCTCCGCGTGGAAGGCGGTGAGCAGGTTGGGGTCCAGGATGTCCTCCCTCGGGACCCACGAACGTTCCTCCGGACCGTACCCCTCCCAATCCACCAGATACTCCAGGCGACCTCGACGGCGCCTGGAGTCGAGGACGGAGTCGACCACATACGCCGGGCCGTCGTCCAACAGGAGCGGCAAAGGAGGCTCAGGCCGCGCATCGGGAGCTGCGGAGAGAGGAGAAACATGGTGAGGCGCGTGATAAGGTTTAAGTAGTGACACATGGAAAGTTGGGTGAAGGCGGTAGTGAGGGGGCAAACGTAACTTAAAAGTGACCGGGTTGACCTGCTGCACGATGTCGAAGGGACCGATGAACCGGGGGCTGAGCTTCCTAGAGGGCAGTCGGAGGCGGATGTCCCGAGTGGAGAGCCAGACCTTCTGGCCAACCTCATAGGTGGGTGTGGGCCCTCTCCGCGCGTCAGCGTGGTGTCGGAAGCGTTGGACTGCCCTCTGGAGCTGCTGGTGTGCCTTTTCCCAGACCCTACCACTCTCCCGGTACCAGTCCTCCACGTTGACCACCGCGGAGGGTTCGGTGTGCCAGGGGAAGAGGGGTGGCTGGTAGCCGAGTGTGCACTGAAACGGGGTGAGTCCAGTGGAGCGTTGACGTAGGGAGTTCTGCGCGTATTCGGCCCAGGGTAGGAAGTGGCTCCACCGGTTCTGGTGCTGAGAGCAGAAGGTGCGTAGGAACCGGCCGATCTCCTGGATCTTCCGCTCCGTCTGGCCGTTGGTCTGTGGGTGGTACCCCGACGTGAGGCTGACGGCCACACCCAGGCGCCCTAAGAAGGCCCGCCAGAATCGGGATATGAATTGGGGTCCCCGATCGGACACCACGTCCTCGGGTAACCCGAAATGGCGGAAGACATGGGTGAACACTGCCTCGGCGGTCTCCGCCGCCGAGGGATAGACTTCATGGGGACGAGTTTGCATGATTTCGAGAAGCGGTCTACAACCACTAAAACACAAGTAAAATCGTTAGACTTGGGCAGATCAGTAATAAAATCGACGCCTAGGTGTGACCATGGCCTCTGGGGAACCGGGAGCGGCTGGAGCTTACCCTCTGGGAGATGTCGGGGAGTTTTTGCCATGGCACACTCAGCACAACCAGCCACATACCTCTGGACGTCGCGGTGCATCTGCGGCCACCAGTACCGATCGCGGAGGAGAGAGAGGGTCTGGGCAGCCCCGGATGGCCAGTGCCCAGGGAGGTATGGAGGCTTTCAAGCACCTCCTGTCGAAGCCCGGCGGGCACAAACAGACGATCGGCCGGGGTCTCTGGGGGCGCTGGTTCCTGGGCCACCGCCTGGGCGACACGGTTGTCCAGAGCCCACTGGATCGGGCTCACGATGAGATGTGCCGGCAGGATAGGCTCGTGGGACTTGGGTGAGTCCGCATCCCCGTGGACTCTGGACAGCGCGTCGGCCACGACGTTCTTGGACCCCGGCCTGTAAGACAGAACAAAGTCAAAGCGGGTGAAGAATAGTGCCCACCGGGCCTGACGAGGATTCAGCCGCTTTGCCTCACGTAAGTAGGCCAGGTTCTTGTGGTCAGTGAGGACACGAAAGGGGTGTTGGGCTCCCTCCAGCCAGTGGCGCCACTCCTCCAAAGCAAGCTTAACGGCGAGCAGTTCCCGGTTTCCGATGTCATAATTCTGCTCGGCCGGGGTAAACTTGCGGGAGAAGTAGGCGCACGGATGTAGTCTGGCTGGAGATCCGCTTTCCTGGGACAGGACCGCACCTGCACCGGTGGTGGAGGCGTCTGCCTCCACGACGAAGGGCTTGGTAGGGTCCGGGAGCGTGAGGAGAGGGGCCGAGGCGAAGGAGGCCTTGAGGTCCTGGAGCGCCCGTGCCGCCTCGGGGGACCATTGGAGGGTCTTGGGCTTGGACCGCAGGAGGTTGGTGAGAGGAGCGACCACAAGGCTGTAATTCCTGATAAAACGTCGATAAAAGTTGGCGAAGCCTAACAAGCGTTGCAATTCCTTGACCGTAGTGGGAGCCGGCCAGTGGAGTACGGCGTCAACCTTCCCCTGGTCCATCTTGACGCCCTGGGCGGAGATGTTGTACCCCAAGAACTGGACCTGGCGTTCGTGGAAGACGCACTTCTCCGCCTTGAGGTAGAGGTGGTGTTCACGGAGCTTGCGGAGTACCTGTGCCACGTGCTGTTGGTGTTCGGCCTCGTTCCGGGAATAGATTAAGATGTCGTCGATGTAGACGAGGACGAACCGATGGAGAAATTCCCGGAACACCTCATTCATGTAGGACTGGAATACGGAGGGGGCGTTGGCTAGCCCGTAGGGCATAACCCGATATTCGTAATGTCCATTGGGGGTGATGAAGGCCGTCTTCCACTCATCCCCCTCTCGTATTCTGATGAGGTTGTAGGCACTCCGCAGGTCTAGCTTCGTGAACACCACCGCACCACGAAGCTGTTCCAAGGCGGCCGGAACCAGGGGGAGAGGATGGCGGAACTTTACTGTGATCCGATTCAGGGCTCGGTAGTCGATGCAAGGTCGTAGTCCCCCGTCCTTCTTGGCCACAAAGAAGAAGCTGGAGGCGGCGGGCGAGACCGACGGGCGAATGTACCCCTGGCGCAAGGCCTCCCGGATGTATTCCTCCATGGCCGCTTGCTCAGGCAAGGACAGCGGGTAGACCCTACCCCTAGGCACTGGCTCTCCCGGCAGCAGGTCAATGGCGCAATCCCAGGGCCGGTGAGGCGGGAGTTGTGCGGCGCGTGCAGGACAGAACACCTCGGCGAAGTGACGGTATTCGTGGGGGATGACGGTGCTACGGGCCGAGTGAGGGCTTTCGACTGACGTGGAACCCACCACCAGGGAGGAGTGACGGTGACGGGACCTAGGAACCGGGAGACAAGACAAACACTGGTTACGACATGAAACACCCCACTTTAAGATTTCTCCGGTGGCCCAATCCACCACCGGAGCATGCTGCACCAGCCATGGGCGGCCCAGGATAAGGTCCACGGTGGCCTCCTCGAGGACCAGAAAGTCTATACTCTCCTTGTGGCTTACGCCTATCTGGAGTGTCAGGGGGCCCACGGCATGCCGGATGGTCCGTCGGGTCATGGGCCGACCCACCACGGAGTGTACGACGTAGGGGTGGGGGCTCTCCCGACGCGGTAGCTGCAGGCGTCGGCAGAGGGAGCCGGCTATGAAGTTCCCGGCGGAGCCAGAGTCGAGGAGGGCCCGGGCTGAAAGGGAGACATTAGTGCTAGACAGGGTTATGGTGATCAACAAGGGAGATAAAATGGACGGTTGCAGACTGGTTCCACTCACCTGGACGCGAGACGGGCGCACAGGGCAAGCGCGGATGTGGTGTCCTGAGGCCCCACAGTAGAGACACAAGCCCTGTTCGACCCGCCTGCGTCGTTCGGTGGGAGTGAGCTTGACAGAATCGACCTGCATGGGGGTCTCGGGCGTGGAGTCGGCAGGAGCGGGTCGGGGGTGCTGCGGAGCGGCGCGGGAGGCTTGTGGTAGGCAGCCCTCTCTCCGGTGCGCCACCCGAATAGCGAGCTGGATAAAACGCTCCAGGCCGACGGAGTCATCATATGCCGCCAGGTGGAGGCGTAGGGCGGGTTCCAGGCCCAGGCGGAAGGTGGTGAGCAGGGCTGGTTCGTTCCACCCACTGGCGGCGGCGAGGGTCCGGAAGCGGAGAGCGTAGTCGGTAATACTGGTTTTGCCCTGCTCCAGGTGGTGTAGTTGTTCCTGGACGGTGGAGTCGCCGACCGGAGCCTGGAAGACCTCCCGGAAATGCTTCATAAAGGCGTCCACGGATTGTGTGGTGGGTCCCGCCTGCTGCCAGACACTCTCTGCCCACTGGAGGGCCCGGCCGTCGAGGCGCGAGATGACATACGCCACTTTGCCACGTTCAGTGGGGAAACGGCGCGGGTCCATCTCCAGGGCGAGAGTGCACTGCAGCAGGAACCCACCACAGGCCTCCGGGTCTCCGGAGTAAGGCGGGGGATCCGGAGTGGGCGCGACGACGCTGACTGGCGGCGTCGCATGAGCTAACAAACTATGGCGTAGTTCGTCGACCAGGGCTCGAATGGGGTCGGGGTTACGAGCCTCCATGATTAGTTTTAACGGTCTGGTCTTCTGTCAGACACAGACAGGCGGAGGCAGTAGATAAACTAAGAGTCTTTATTTGACACAAGAACAGGGGGATAACAAAAGCCGTGTCCGTTACTCTAACGGAGAAACAAAAGAACAATGCACAAAGGCAAGGGGCAAAACTAACACACAGGAGATTTACAATGCACAAAGGCAAGGGGCGAAACTAACACTCAGAAGATATACACTAAACACAACCGTAACAAAGACACAAACAAGATTAACCGAGTGGGAGAATATTCACGGGGAAGTCTAGGCTTACGCGGGTGGTGATGCCGGAGATCACGGAAGACGAAGGGAGCATACGAGGAGACAGGAGACAAGGTAATAGCGACGAGACCAGACACCGAGTGAAGCGGGAGGGAGGCTTAAGTAGAGTGGAGACCAGGTGACACTAATCAAAACTCAGGTGAAGGTGATCGGGCTTGACGAGGTGAGTGCAAACGAGGAGATGAGCTGTGAGACCGTGGCGTAGAGTGAGGGGGCGTGGCCGTGACCAGATCCGATGCGGACCTGACAAAAGGTTTTAGATTGTGGTTTTAAATCAGTTTTCATCTTTGTTATCACTAAAATCTGGCAGTTTCATTTGTTGAGTATCACATAAAGCCAATCCTGTGCCAATTAAGGGATCTATATTGAGGAGTTGTTATTATTATTGTGTTTATAGGTCGACTGATACCATTTCTGGGCAAGCTGGGTCTTTTGGAATTGTACCCCAATAAACTTACACACACAATTTGGAATAATGAACTACATTTTTCATACAGGAGTTATCTTAAAGGGAACATACAATAGAAAGCCAGAATTTTTACATTGGCGTTTTTTTGGAGAGGTGCGTGGTTGTGCCAAATTTATTATGTAAATCTTGAACTTAGAACCTAGCCACTAAAAATTTTCAAAAATCATCTGTAGTTCATTTGTGGTTGCAAAAGACGATGCCATTTAGCCAGAACAGACCATTTCAATCCCCAGTCTAAATCTAAGGTTGTAATTGAGACAATCAAGAATAGGCTTTTACCCCAACATGATGGAGGCAGGCTTAATACGTGTTTTGTTTCAATTCAGTTTTTGTGATGCATCCCACTCTCTTTTCTCTGCATTAGTCCTCATTGGTCTGATTGGTTGTAGCTATATCCAATGCCTGCAGAGGCATTTTGATCTATGTCTGTTGATCCCGCCTTATGAAAGCTGGAGATGACATGAAATTGGACATACTGATATGCATAGCAGATCAGTATGTGTGAGAACCATGTCTATTTTAAAACACTTTGCATTTTCAAATGAAAGAGTAACTATAAACCTTAAAAATGTGATGTGGGGGTGGTAAAGAGTTGCTGTTACTTTTTAACAGCACAAAAAAATACAATACATTTTCAGTCATGCTTTAAGTCACTACAATTTTTTTTGTGTGTGTAATGTTTGTGATGTGAAAATCTTGGATTTCTTCCTTACAAAATAATATACAAGATTCATACTTGTTATCTATAAAATTTCTCAGCTTTAGTTTAGAGAGCGTTTGGTGTCCACACATTCGGACAGTTTCATTTGTTGAGTATCACATAAAGCCAATCCTGTGCCAATTAAGGGATCTATATTGAGGAGTTGTTATTATTATTGTGTTTATAGGTCGACTGATACCATTTCTGGGCAAGCTGGGTCTTTTGGAATTGTACCCCAATAAACTTACACTCAAATCTTTATTGGAGATTAGCCATGAAACAATATCAGACAAAACAGTGGAGTCTCTGAAAGACGTCCCTTTGGATATTTTGACAGTATTTTTATTTTCATTTTTATAAAGAGAGTGACTTCATTTTCTTCAAGATTGTTCATGTAGCAAGATATGATGAAGTAGCAAGTGCATGAATTAGCATTTTTGGTATCATATCCAGACTCAGAGAACACATGGTAATCAATTAACAGGATGTAAGATTGAATGACAATATTGATTGAGTGGAGGGTGAAAAAGGGTGTGGCTGTAATAGAGGGGCATGTAATAAATGAACCTAAATCTCTGATGTTTAGGCCAGATTTGTGTCAAACATACATTTATGTTAAACATAAATGCTGGACAGGGCCCAATTCCCCCAAACAGTGATTGCCATCAAGTTGCTTGTACTTGTAATTATGTTTGTATGTGTGTATGTTTGGGACCACTATCTTCAATCATCGTTTCTGTATTCATATGTATTTCACATACTTCAACTGATTTAACATGTATAATATTATGCTAATTTTCTAAACAGGACAATGTGACCGCCCAGCAGTCCCACCAAAACCCAAGACAAGTAGGTCAATTATCTCTTTGGTACCAAATAAAAATAGTGGTAACACTTTACTTAAAGTCTGTATCCATAAAGCATTATAAACACATTCATAAAGGGTTATAAAACGAAAAGTTAAAAATAAAAGTCTTATTACTGATGTCCTTAGTGTTCGTAACTGTTTATAAATTAGCTAACACTTTACTTGATGGGTCCCTTCATAACACATTCATAGCAGCTGTCATAAACTGCATATAAAGCATTCATGACTGTTTCATGAGACATGACTCAACATTCATACCAAACCTTTCATGAGTGTGGAAGAATGACGACAACTTGTCAAAATAAAAGTACAATCGCAAAGCAGCATTGCCGTTTTTGTTCCAAACCTCTTACCTGATCACGTCACATCTGAGTCAATGGGCTAGTCTAGTGCCAAAAAGACAGAACGTGGTCAAGCAAACAATTTTTTCTCATCTTTTGCTAATGGGAATGTCCAACCGTTCCAGGTCTCACAAATACAGGTCAGCTGAATGTAGGCTAGTTTACCTCCTAGTGTTAAACTCAGTGATTATGAATACTTCACAGCTTGTATAGTAACGTGACATTCGATGTAGACTTCATAAGATTTTCATGAAATATTTGCAAAGGCTGCAGAGATTAAATTAATGGTATCCAGGTTACACAAATAGGCTATAGTTCAGCTGAATGTAGGCTAGTTTACCTTCCAGTGTTAAACTCAGTGATTACAAATACTTGACAACTTGTATAGTAAAGTGACATTTGATGTCGACTTCATAAGACATTCATGAAATATTAAACAAAAACGGCAATGCTGCTATGCAATTGTTGGACTTTTATTTTGACAATTTGTCGTGTTTTGTCTTCCACATTCATGAAAGGTTTGGTATAAATGTTGAAATATATCATGAAACAGTCATGAATGCTTTATGTGCAGTTTGTGACAGCTGCTATTAATGTGTTATGAAGGGACCCGTCAAGTAAAGTGTTACCATAAATTCTAATGACTGTAATTATAAGGCATTATAATATTATCTTATAAGCCTTCAAGTGTCACAACGCATTATAAAGCTTCCATTTGTTAATTGCCCTTTTGTATGCCTGATTGTTCATGTCATATAATGAAGTGTTACAAGCACTCAGTGCATACTCTAAGTAAAGTGAGATGAACACATAATTACTCATGAAGATCAATAAGGCAGTATTATATACAATACTTAAAGTGATATGTTTCCATAGTCTCAAAAGGCCAAAAAAGCTTGTAATTCTTTGTGACACTTTCAATTGTAAAGACTCATATGATAGCATTATAACGCCTTATGAGAACAGTCATGAGAATGTATAAACAGATATGAATATTAATGTCACTAGTTATAAGGTTTTATGAATGCATTATAATCCTTCATGAATGCATTGAAAATGCTTTATGAATACTGGGTTCATAGAAAGTATTTGTGTGAATACTATAGCATAAGTGAATTTGGAATAATGAACTACATTTTTCATACAGGGGTTATCTTAAAGGGAACATACAATAGAAAGCCAACATTTTTATATTGGCTTTGTTAAATTTGGAGAGGTGCGTGGTTGTGCCAAATTTATTATGTAAATCTTGAACTTAGAACCTAGCCACTAAAAATTGTCAAAAATCATCTGTAGTTCATTTGTGGTTGCAAAAGACAATGCCATTTAGCCAGAACAGACCATTTCAATTCCCAGCCTTTGTTGAGTATCACATAAAGCCCATCCTGTGCCAATTAAGGGATCTATATTGAGGAGTTGTTATTATCATTGTGTTTATAGGTCGACTGATACCATTTCTGAGCAAGCTGGGTCTTTTGGAATTGTACCCCAATAAACTTACACTCAAATCTTTATTGGAGATTAGCCATGAAACAATATCAGACAAAACAGTGGAGTCTCTGAAAGGAATCCCTATGGCTTTTCTAAGAAAACTACTGATGGTCAATGGAAAGTGCCGTAATCACACCTCTTTAGACAATGGTGAAGCGTTTAACAATTATGATAGTGATGATGATGATGATGATGGTGATGGCAATGAGGAAGTCAATCCTTTGGATCTGGTGACCGCACTCTTCCATTGTGCAGACAGCTTTTTGCAGCAAGAAATGTCCATCAAGATGTCAATGTGTCAGTTTGCCGTCCCTTTTCTGCTACCTCAGCCTGGTGTGAATCAGTGTACCCTCATGCTATGGGCTCTTAGGAATATTAACAAAGAATGGCGGCCCCATGACCTTATGCACACTAAAAACTATGTAGAAGACAGTGTTGTCCATGCAGCCATACCTCTTCTGACTTTTGTGAGACTTGACAAATGCAGCCTGTCAAAATCCCAGCTTCTAAACAATGTGCTTAGCAATGCACAGCAAAACATTAATTTCTTTACACATCGAGACATGAATGGTGGGAATGTCTCAAAAGATATTGCAAATGGCCTGGTGGAGATTGTCTGGTGTCTTCCATGTGGGAAAAGTAACATTGATGTGTTTCCTGAACCAGTGGCCATCGCTAATATGAGAGGAGATTTAGGCAAAAATGACAAACAGTTCAGCTTTCTCATGAAAGTGTCTGCCGCAGTTTTTGTGTTCTTGGACACAATGACCCAAGAGGAAGAGAAACTGTTGGACATGCAGGGACCTCTGAAGTCCAAACTCTTCTTGGTGATTAACTCTCGAGAAAAAGGGCTTCATAAGAAATATGTACATGCACTGAAGCTACAGGAAAACCATGTACTGAAGCAAAAGCCGGAAATTAACATGGCACAGTCCTCCAATAAAATTGTTAGTGTCATAAAAATGGCTCTGAAGGAGTGCAAGGACACAATCAGTATAGACAATATGTCAGACATTGCACATAATTTGGGGATCTCAGTGGATGAAAGTCAAATCGAAACCTCGGTGTCAGCAAAGAAAGCAACTGATGTCATAATGAAAGGCATTGGTGTCCGTCCAATAGTGGACTACAAAAAGAAACAGTTGCCTCTTCAAGGAGAATACCTGAAAAAAATGGCCCAGATTGAAATAGAGGAATGTAGACTGCAAAATGCTGGTGATCTTAGTTTAGAGGAATACCAGACTCAACTTCGTGAGGAAAAATGTAAGCTCAGAAAACAGCAGGGTGCCATCAAGACATCACAAGCAATGGAGCAATTTATCCAAGCATTGTCTTCTACAGACAAAAAAGAAAGATCTTTCTTCCTCAGATGGATGGCACTTCAATTAGATAGGAAATCAAGAAAACATTTATCTGAACTTCGCAGAAAATTCAAACAAGTATGCCAGGACAAGGACAACACAGCAATCATACAGCTTGATCAAGAACTTCTAGACAACTCATTGGGTATTGAACATTACATGAGAGAAATAGGACAGATTTATGAATCTAAACAGTCAGATGACACAAGACATTTGCCTTCATTTGCAGCTGAGCTTTTACTTGATGGATACCCTATTGAGCTCCTTGATGGAGATGCATCCAACATCCCAGAGAAGTGGGTGACTGATGTTCTTATGGAGCTACACAGAAAAGTAGAGGAGCACAGTCGACTCTTGGTTGTGTCAGTTTTGGGTGTGCAGAGCACAGGGAAATCTACTCTCCTCAACACCATGTTTGGAGCTCAGTTCCCTGTTAGCAGCGGCCGCTGTACCCGAGGAGCCTACATGCTCTTCCTCTCTCTTGAACAGAAACTCAGAGAAGAACTGAAATGTGACTTTGTTCTGCTCATTGACACAGAGGGCCTTAAGTCCCCTGAGCTTGCCAATCTTGACTGTAGTTATGAGCATGACAATCAACTTGCAACTCTTGTGATAGGCCTCAGTGATGTGACCATCATAAATATTGCAATGGAGAATTCATCTGAGATGAAGGATGTTCTGCAAATCGCAGTTCATGCATTTCTGCGAATGAAGCATCTTGGAAAGAAGCCAATCTGTCACTTTGTGCACCAAAATGTCTCAGGAGTATCTGCACACAGCAAACTCATGACAGACAGGAAACACTTTTTGGATCAGTTAAATGAAATTACTGAGATTGCAGCTAATATGGAGAAACAATCTGAAGTGAAGAAATTCACTGATGTGTTGAGTTATGATGTAGACAAGAACAACTGGTATGTACCAGGCCTGTGGCACGGAACTCCTCCAATGGCCCCTGTTAATTCAGGATACAGTGAAGCTGTACATGAGTTCAAGCAGAGTCTTCTAAAGCCAGTTAATACCGAAAGTCTGTCAAACATTCCAGATTTCCTAAAATGGATGAGCAGTCTGTGGAAGTCAGTGAAATATGAGAACTTCATTTTCAGCTTTAGAAACCCTCTTGTTGCCTATGCCTATGACAGCCTTTGCAAAGAATTCTCAGAATGGGAGTGGTCTTTCAGGAAGACTGTGTACACATGGTGGAATAATGCAGAGACCCAGATATCAAACACTAACTCAGAGAGACTAAAAAGACTGGCCATAGATTTGCAGTCAGAATCTAGAATGGTAATTGAAGATCAGACAGCTGAGTTGAACAAGAATTTGAGGGAGTATTACAAACGAAGAGACAGGTATGTGGGCTTAGTGGAAAGGTACAGAACAGAGTTTCAAATAAATATTAAGAGTCTTGCAGGAGAAATGATCAGATTTGTGAATAAAGAGCTGGATGCAGCAGTCTCTCTGAAAAATGACATGGAGAGGGTTGAAAGCATTCAGAGAGAACATACAGATGTCATTGAAAAACAAGTTGTGGAGCTCTTGGAAGCTTGCAAAGAAAGTAAAAAGGAATTGACGGACAGTGACTTGGAGCAAGAGTTTAAAAAATGAAATGTGGGCTGAGGTAACAAGAAGTATTTCTCCACTGGAAGAACAAGACATACCAACTTCTGTGATGAAGCAGCTGCGTCACAATCTGGCCAACCGCAATGTGCAGGAACAGTTGCTTGAGATTAAAAGTCTGACCAAATGTGGACTTGAGAAGTTCCAGGTTAAAGAAGAAAAACACATACCACAAAGGTCAACTTTTGAAAAGTTGGTGCACAAACTCAATCTATTTAGAAAGAACACTGAATCAGAGATTCAAGATGTGGCAAACAACATAATACAGATTTGTGAGAAGTTTATTAAAGATGTTGTGAGCTCTAGTAAGGATTATCATGATATTTTTAGCAACGATCTTCTTGTTAAAATTGACGAAAATCTCGGCAAAACAGGCAAACAGACTAACACTACATTTGAGGTGGATTTGAAAGTACACATATGTGGCATTGCATCCCGAAAATTCTTGGAAATGCACCGCTGTTTTTTGGCAGAAAAAGACCCCCTGACACATTTAGAGAAGTGCAAGAAGCAGTACTTATCCAATTTCATCGACTCCTACAGAAAGCGAGACCAGTGCCTCCGGAAGGCACAGGATTTTACCCAGCTCTGTATCAAACCTGCAGTGATAGATTATATCAACAAATCCCTTGGAATTGCAATCGTTGATGGGATCTTGTCGAGCAGCCACTCTCCCACATACAGTTCACGATCATACTTCCAATTCACAATTTTGGCAGAATTGCTGGAGAAAGATGACTTTGAAAACTTTGTCAAGTATACATTGTCATATGAGGTCTTTGTAAACGACTGGATTTACAACCACATTGTTGAATGGCTTTCAAAAGACATGGGACTGGTTAAATTGAACAGACATATTCTGGAAACTGTGATTGCTAAGATTACACAAACAATTACTGACCTGACTAAAGGCAGTAATCCCAGTGACGGTGAGAAAGCCACAGTGTTTGTTAAGAAATTGTGCTCTCGGCTCAGCAAATACATCTCACTTCCTATGAACACTGTTCGAGGGGTGCTTTTCCAGATGACTTGTGATCAAACTCCATTCATTGCCAGCCTGTTACAGTCCTTGGACAGCTTCAAGAAGGAGCTGGACAAAGAATTGTCAGAATCAACCAAAGTCATAGATACACTAAGCTCTCTCACAATAAAACCACAGAACGTGATTTTTGAAAGAGTCTTTGGGTGTGGAAAGCAGTGCCCCTTCTGCAAGATCCCCTGTGAAGCTGGAGGAAAAGCACACACACAACATCATGCCACTGTGCACCGTCCACAGGGCTTGGGAAAATTCAGTTGGAAAGACAGAGAGACTCTCGTTGAGGACCTTTGTACAACAAGTGTTTTCAGTAATCATTCCTTTCAAAATCATGATACAAACTTTGAGTGGCACCCTTATAAGGATTACCGTGAATACTATCCTGACTGGAACATTGCCCCAGACCCATCCATACAGGCATCTGACTACTGGAAATATGTGCTGGTGAGATACAATAATAGGTTTGCCAAGGAGTACAATGCCAAGCCAGCTGTCTGTCCTAAAGACTGGCAAAATATTACAAAAATACAAGCTTTGCAGGGATTAAAGTCTGCCTTCAATGTTTCAACCAAGAAATGAGTTTAGATTACCTACACATTACCTACCACCTGATGTATGGGAGATGATGCAAATGCACAGATAGACAGTTGCTCCATACTCCAAGCACCTCAAGCACCTCACATTTCTGACCACAGTCCAGCCTGAACAGCCAATATCCTCTCACGCTCCTAACATACTTGTAGCCTCTGTACACACAGTCTTACATGTGCATGGTCAACCCAAGCACCATATTCTCAGATGAGGTGGAAAGACTTCTAATGCTAATCTTTTACTAAAGCTGACAAGATCACACAAAACTCCTTAAGAAGGCTCCAGGACCTTCTTCTGAATACACCCATGGAGCCTTCAACATCATTGTACAGTATGGCACAACTCTCAGTGCCAAATAAAGACTTTCATGCAGCAGGCCCATTCACCCACGTGGATAGATAGATCCCCATCTGCATGTGGTTTTACATGACCCAGGTTATATGACCCAATGATTCCCAACAGAATTTGAATATCCATCCCCACACACGTAGAGACTCAACATGCTCTCTAGAGAGCCAAGCCTCACACACGCAAACACAGCCTCACACACACCAACACAGCTTCACACGCAAACACAGCTTCACACACGCAAACACAGCTTCACACACGCCAACATAGCTTCACACACGCAAACACAGCCTCACACACGCCAACACAGCTTCACACATGCAAACACACGGACAGCACAGAAAGGTTGCATGGCATGTTGTATGGCCACACTAGCCCAGCACCAAAGAGAGAGATCTGTAGGCTTGCCCAGTGTCCCTTCAATGCTTACACTGTAGATGAAAATGTTCTTTCTGTACTTGTGATGTTTTTCATTTTATTTTCAATCAATATTTTAATCAAGGTGTGTAATTTATACTTTTACCTTTTAGTTTGAGGTTCTTCAAAGAATGATATGATGACATGTTAAGCACATTATGTAGGTGAAAGCACATATAACTGATGCTTTGAGAATATATTGGCTACTGATGATGTGTTATAGGATATCTATACATACATACATTATTTTAGCTCATGGTTGTTTGATTACCTGTTCTATTTCTTGATATTTTCATTTTTACATTGTTCAAGATATTCCAAAGTAGTACCCTGTTATTGTTTATTTTTGGCATTTGATGTTTGTCATTATTTTTTTTTCATTATTAAACTTTACATCTTAATCTTACCTAATCCTCATCTCTTTGGAATTATATAAGATAAGCATTGATTTCTTTAAAGTCATGAATTCATTCCTATAAATTGCATTTGCGCGCAGCTTGTGTAAAAGCATTGTAGTAAAGACTATGGAATAGTCACCTTTACAAAGATACTACTGAGATATTTGCAGGTGCAAAAGTAGTAGTTCCTCTACTTGTTTTTTCTCCACTAAATGGAGAACAACACACTAGTGTCCAGTGCAGAAATAGGCTACACTACTGTACCACTCTCAACCACTTACATATGGCCTAAGATCTAACAGTACAGTCACGTCACATCAATGTGGTGGTCAAATGAAGCTCATTCTTGTCTGAACTGTGATTAGTTAGCAGCCAGAGTACAAATGTCGCTAATTATGAAGCGTTGTTATTTGTGTTGTGGCCCTCACATCTGAGGACGGTGATTTATATCAGAATGAAAAGGGAGCAGGAGCACCTGGTTGTAGTGGACTTTTTTCTTTTATTTGTCTATTATCTTTGTCCTGCTCCCAGGGTCAGTACCAGGAAGTGCGAGCTTTTAACCTTACCTTATGTGTTGTGGCCATGGCCACTGTAGACCAACCCCTGGAGGTACTCCTGATGAAAGTGTACACATAACTACGAGTGGCAAGTGGGACAGCAGTGGTAGCGTCACTACCTGACAATCAGTTATATGTCTGTGTGACATACAAGTGTTCTCTAACTACCAAGTCATACCAGTCCCCAAGTCATTTTACTTGTACTATTTGTACAACCCCAATTCCAAAAACTTGGGACATTGTTTGAAATGTAAATAAAAACAAATACTATTATTCAAAAACATGAAAGCTATATATTTGAAATAAAGAACAGTGCAAAGACAACCTCTCAGTTGTTGAAATAGAAATCCTATTGCTTTGGGGACACTTTATCCACTTTACACTCCATGGGCCTGACAGACTGCTGTCCATTCCTCTCCACGACACACCAACCCACAGACCTGACACATATCACACTCTCACATCACACACTGGCATGTACTTATACCACTCTACTGCCCCCTCACACTTTGTTTGTCCCATCCTCACCTAAAACACCCCCCCCCCCAACTAACACACACACACACACACACACACACACAGTCACAACCCTGCCCTTCCACTGACCCTCCTCCCACAGCTCTGCCCCTTAACCCTGCCTATCATCACAAAGCCTTTCCTTCACACTTCAGTCCCACTCCTCGTATTTAGCCCACCATCCCCCACCCCCACACCTGCCTTATGTCCCCGTGCACCCACCCCACCCACACCCCCACCCCTCAATTCTGGTGGAGGCCACTACAGACCTGGAGCAGCAAGTCTGTCTGCAACACAACAGAGAGCTGGAGTTATTCTGCAAGACTGACCTGACTCCAATCTGTGTGTTATGTCTGGCTACAGAACACAGTGGACATGAAATTGCAGCACGAGGAAAAAATGAGGTAAAGAGTTGAAAACAGGTTATAACTCTGATATAAAATTGATGTAATATTGAAATAAAAATTTATGACATAGAAATACAGATATGAAATACTGAATATGGACTTGAAAGCCATTGCCTTTGATTGTCTCTATACTTCTGTCTACAGAATTTTCAATCAAATAAAACACAAATGAGGTATGTATTCATAAAATATTCATGCCAGGAGTAAGGCTAGCAGAAGAATATTTCAGTTAGGCTGGACATCAAACTTCAAGAATCAAAAGATTCTTATCTTTCTTAAAGACACACTGCTGTAAGAAGCAGTATTGTCCTTTTGATTTGATTGTGGTATACAATTACTAAACTGAATTCTGAATATCACACTGGTTAAAGAGCAACTTGGAAGTTGAAGTTTATTAGTGGAATTACAGATAACGTTGCTCAGAAACGAGTATAGAAACATTTAGGAATGATATCATATAATTTATGAGACCTAACGCCATAAAGATATTTTGATGAAGTTAAAATATTAAGTAGTTTGTAAGCAATCATTTTGAACTTTCTATGCATTGCATTTGTATAGCATGCGTCATAAGAGGGAGTCGTCTCTGTCTTTCACTAGCTGTCCCTTGCTGGAGCATGCGTCTCATCTACAATCCCGTCCGATCATATTTAAAATGCATAAAACATCGCTAACATTGTCTTCTTTCCCTACCAAATGAAATCATACAGTCTATTCAAATAGTCTCTGACAACTCAATGGTGAAGTTACATCCTCAAATGTATTCAGTAATATTTCAATTACATTGAGAGACAAACAGGCACTACAGGTCTGCAAAAACCTAATTTGACTTACAAAGTAATGGCCAGAGATACACCTTGCATTCACATCACATAGCCTACTAAACCACATGAGTGTGCTACGATGTATGTGATTCAAAGATAACTTGGCTGGCTATGGTTAAAGGAATACGCCACCCCCAGGTGAAATTGAGTCTATCCCTGCAGTCCCTACAGTTGGATAAGGGAGTAGAACCGTTTTCCAGCTGACCCAGCCATTGTCCGAATCTGGCAGCACTGACTTTAGCCTTGACTGACTTTGTAATTACTTCTCGTGACCTGTGCATTCGAGTACAAATGACAAGGCAAATTAACACGAAGGGATTGACCAAGCGCCATTTAGACCATTTAGGGGGACTATATTCCACGGAAGCCCAGGCAAAGCACCGCTGCCACGCAGCAACTGGAAATCCCCATCCCCCGACTTCCGCCAACACACAAGCGTGGGGTTATTACTGGTAGGCAGTGAAATTGTTACAGTGTTTGGAAGTTTGTTTTCTCATATTCTGAGTAAAAATGGTTATTTGCTGTGTAGCAAAGGGCTGCGAGAACAAGCAGAGGACATACACAAATGCAATGTTTCACAGAATTCCAAAATCTGTGGAATGAAGTCTGTGGCGTGCAGACTTGTGACTTGTGCACAAAATTTGTCGTGTACGAACACAATGACCTCTGAAAACATAGCAAGTACCATAAAATTTGACCCATAGGGGGCGCTGCAATTGTCTATTTTGTCATTTTGCCTATTATCTATGGAACGCTAAACTTTGCAACCACATTTTTTTTGTCTTGAAATCCATTGATCCTCACGCATTGAAAACATTGGTCGATGCCCAGTTCCAATCAAAACAATTTCTGTGAAATTTTAAAATAATGAAAGTGAAAGTACACAAACTCGTCATAGGCCGTTCATGTGAATCTCACCAGATTTGGTATATGTCATCTACAGACAATGTTGACAAAAAGTTATCAAAGGATTTATCTTCAGATTAACTGTTTCAAAGTTACATGTCAATC
Organism: Tenualosa ilisha; assembly: GCA_015244755.2. Classification (NCBI taxonomy): domain Eukaryota; kingdom Metazoa; phylum Chordata; class Actinopteri; order Clupeiformes; family Clupeidae; genus Tenualosa; species Tenualosa ilisha. Next base: position 7,367 of record PYXC01002114.1, on the reverse strand, counting down.
AAATTTCAAAAGCTTAAAATAGCTTAAAATTCTTCAAACATGCCAACTCGAAACAGCTTTCTTTTGATGTGCACCAAATTTTGTAACATTTCGTCACAGAGGGCAATGTTTCTCGTTAAAGCCAGGTGTCCAAAAACATTTTGTTAAATAACTCCTCAAAAATTTTGCCCAAGACTCACAACTGACCTACCACAAACTCATCATGCCAACGGTTCCCACATTTCAATGCACTGCGGCAGTCATACCATGTACCACTATGTGGTACTTCTAGTTTTATTCAGGCTGTCTAGAGCAATAGGCATTATTTAGGCTAAATAGCAGTATGTTGTTGTGTGCCATGTTGCTTTTATTATTACAATGATAAGATTGTACAGTAGCCTAGTCATGTAAGATCAGGTTTGTCGATGTGCGTTTTATTTAGGCGATTTATTTATTTTTGTCCCTGTGCGCCGATCGGAGACAGACTTCACTGCTTATATTGTGGTGATACAACATAGCCAATAGGCTTGAGCCTGCTGTGGCCTTTAAATATTTCTGCTGCATTGAATCAGTCTCCTCTCTAGAACAGGAAAGATCTTTCTATCCTTGTGTCAGCAGCACCTTGCATCGCTAATAGACCTAAAAACAACTGGCGGATGGTGGGTGTGCTTTGGTTTTGAAAATTGGGCAAAAATCATTGATTCTGATGGATGGCGGACAGGTGAAGACTTTTGTGATGTGGTTGCATATGAAATAACAACCCATCTGTGCATCTGTAGTAGCAGGTGATACAATGGTATTCAGCTATTATAATGCGTTATTCCTTATGGATATTATAAACCAACTTGGTCGGACTCCCTCTAGTGACGTTATGCAAAGAAAATTCTGTTTTAGAATGTTCATGAAGACAGTTTTAGAAAACGACAGAAAATACTAACAAAGTGTGTCTGTAATTGGAAATAATTTAGAAAAATTAGTTCTTGCTTTATTTCTCTACACATTAATGAAAAGGTTTGTAACCTTCAAGTTGCACTTTATGGGCAATCACTCTCAATGTCTTTGCAAAGACACCACACCGACAATATTGCCAGGCATTCACAATGACTGTGTATTGGTTAGAGATTGCCAACTACCAGTAACCAGTGGTCAAATTAAGTGTTGTGGGAAACCAGCATAACCAGCATGGGTTATTGTTTTATTTTGCTTCCATGAAAAAAGAAAGTACCTCACTCCCTTCTGTTTTTTTGTTTTGTTTTGTTTTGTTTTGTTTTTTATTTGTTGCTCATTCTATGCTCATTGTTTGTATTTTGCGTCCAGAACATATGAAAATTGGGCAAAAAACATTGATTCAGTTAGATGGCGGACGGATGAAGAGTTTTGTGATGTGGTTGCAGATGATATAATATTAGACTAGACACTAGACTCCCTCTAGTGATGTGAAGTGTGTCCGTAATTGAATATAATTTAGAAAAATTAGTTTTCTAAATTAAGTGAAATTAAATTAAGTCAAATTAAGTGTTGTAGGCCTATTCGAGGATGTGATGTGTTAAAAAAAACAAAAAAAACAGAAGGAGGTGAGGTAGTTTTTTTTTTTTTTTATGGAAGCAAATGTAAACAAGAAGCTGCGGGTTATGATGGTTTTACCATGGTGAGGGGAGTTGTTAGTTGTCGTTCCCCCTTAACTGTGGGAAACCAGCATAACCAGCATGATTGTTGTTTATGTTTGCTTCCATGAAAAAAGAAAGTACCTCACCCCCTTCTGTTTTTTTGTTTGTTTGTTTGTTTTTGTTTTTTAGGTAAACAGAGAGCATCCTTCTAAACATAACCAGCAAAAAGTAGTCAAATGTATTGATAAAGCACATTTAAACACAGCTATCACTGACCAAAGTGCTGTACAAAAATAAAATAAACGTACAAATAAGTGAGCATTTGATAACAATAAATACAAGACTAATTTGGAAAAAATAAACACACTTTAACTGATGTAAAACCAAACCAAACAGAACACAATCTACAAAACATACACATAAAGGACACAAGAAATGAGAGGATTAAGGGACTAGGACAGACAGTGAATAGAGATGATTTTTAATCTAGATTTAAAGGCAGGAATAGGGGATGCGGATCTATCTGAGGGCAACTGATTCCACTGATGAGGAGCAGCTACAGCAAAGGCCCTGTCACCTTTCTCTTTCAGTTGTGAGTGTGGCTTTGCTAGAGGACTTAAGGGACCTGAGGACTGAGTAGAGCTGAAGAAAGTCAGACCCATATGCACACCATACTCTCACAGTCACATACAGGCATGCCCATTCTCCCCACTCTCTAAAGAGCTGAAGAGATACACAAGTGGGCACAGCACCCACTTAAGTGCCAAGGAAAGACAAATGCATACACCTGTATACAGTACATCAGCATCTAAATCCAAAAACCTTACAACTACACAGTTGAACAGTCCTAAATCACACATACAACACAAATTAGTCAGACATTCTGACTCATTCTAAATGAAACAGCCGTGGCCCCCTCAGATCCTGTAACCCATCCTCCAAGCACTGAGCACAGACCAAAGTCCTTCTGTATTCTGAAATAACACTGCTAGATGGGCTAGCAAACTGTAGAATACATTATGACGTAATGACATACCGTACGCAAACCTTTTTATCTAATAGACTACGTATGAAGCAGAACCATAGACTTTATATACTTATGATTTATACTGCAGAATCTTTATATAACTGTTGACATCATACACTTTATGTACTTTTTCTTTTTGTGCATTTATATTTAGCTTTATGCAGACCTAAAATGTTGGTTATGGGACTGTAGAATTGTGTGTTTATTGTTGTTTTGTCAGTTTGTAGCCTGTGGTGACATGTTATTTAGGATATTAGGCCTACTTTAATGCTTTCATTTTCAAGTACAGATATTTCTCTGTCTATTTTAGATTATCTTTGGAATGTTGACACTATCAGAACATTATATAGGAAAAAGCATCAATGCTGTGCTATGCTAAAATTACAATATAATTTACCTGTAATAAGTTCTAAATGCAGCTTTGTCTGATGGGTATTTAGGTGAGGTTTGATTCAATAAATTCTTTAGCCTGTCTTAATCTTAACCTAATGTTTTCTTGTTTCTTCTTAATAACAAATTGTATTATATGTTATATACACATACACCAATAATTAATTTTAATCTGCAGTGTTAGCCCCCCCACCTACCATGGGATACAGCACACTAAGATGACTACGACCAGCAGTAGATCAGGAGGCATCAAGAAATCATTCAGTTACCGGAAATTGTCTCAATGTTACCACCCACCACACACACACACACACACACACACACCACCACTGGATGCAACCATAAGAAAGAAATGACTGGTGGTTGGATGCTTAGAAGGACACATCCATTATTTAGAGTGGTTGGTGTGTGTGGGGGGGGGGGGGAGTGGAGTATGTGTAGTAGTGTGTCAAATGCAGTGTGTAATGGCAGTCTTGTATAGTGTGTTAATATTCTACTACAGTAGGTCTAGTGGGGGGAGGGGCGTTACAGTGTGGTGCTGGAGGGTGGATGTGGTGTGTGTGTGGAGGGTAAAGTGTAGTGTTAAATGTCTATTGGGAGGTGGTGGAGGGGAGGCAGTGTTGATGCTGCAAAGTGTGTACGTATTATGCTAAAACATGTTAGGCCCTATACTGCTATAGCATGTTTGGCCCACTGGGGTGGGAGTGGAGGGAGGTATGTTTTATAATTGTAATGTGTACAACTGATCTGGAAAAAAATCTTAATGGCATCTCTGAGTGAGAAAGTGCAGAGTAAAAGTGTCAATTCTGGAAAAATCTGGTATTGCATCAAGTGGAAAAATAAACTGGCATTGACAATGTGACAGCTAACATGTTTACTCATTCTAAGACTAAGACACTACTGATGTATTGTAGTGGTATTCATCAATACTACACACTTTAAATAGTATGTTACACCAAAAATCTGTGTGATGCGTTTATGTTAACATAGTTTTCTAAGCTTTTGTTGAGAGTATGCAACAATCTAATTCTCTCTGCGCCACCAAAATCTAAACAGCTCTGGTCATGTGACAAATTGCACTACACACTTAATACTGCATACATTTCATTCAAACCCTTCACCGTTGCCATTTATACTTTAAATGTAAAACAAACTGTTCTGAAAAAGTAATATGACAGTTGTGATTGTGGCACTGCTGGTGGATTATCACCATGGCGAAGCTGCAGATAACCACAGTCGTAGCAACCACTCACCAACAATGCCACAATCACAAGTGCAATATTGCTCAAATTCTCTATACTTGGCCTCTGGCCCCGTGTCTAGGTGAACCACAGCCATGGAAAAACCAAGAGCAAGTAACAGGAAACAGAAATGTCTTGTAAGCAAATAAACAGAGACACGAGAGAGCACATGCCTAGAGAGAAATGGGAAGTGAAAGGAAAATGTGAAAAACCCATGACTCTTAGACAAGTTATGTAGAGCAACATAATTCAGTTTGAGCTTCAAAGAATGGCGTTGAACTCACTTTGATATAAAGCACACATTGACACATAGGGACACTGGCTTCCAGAATACATGAGAAGGCATTCCCAGAACCCAAAATGAACTCTGCTAATGTGTGTAGTGGACCAATATGATGACGTTGTTTTAAGATATTTTGGGGGGCTTTTACCTTTATTAGGACAGGACAGTGGAGAGTGAAAGAGAAATGAGTGGAGAGAGAGATGGGGAAGAATCAGGAAATGACCTCAGGTCAGTCTCGAACCCGTCCCCTGGATTTAGGGTATGATGCTTAGTGCTCTGAGCCATGACACCATAATGACATTGTTTTATAGACCTTGTATTGAGTTGTCCTATTGTTTTATGGTTTGGTAACCTTAACCTTGCTGAAACCTCTGTGTAAATGATAGGTGCAACTGCACAAATAAATATGTGTTTTTATCAATATCCAGCTATGTGTAGCAGTCTTATATATTAGAAAAACACATATATTAGAAAACAAAAATCGCCAGTTTTGTTCACTAAAGTCATAGATCACTTCCACATGAAAATAAGTGGAGTTATATCCTTAATAATCCCCAATCATTATTATGTGATAGAACACACACACAACCCTTACGGTAGTTACAGCCTTTTTTTTTGAAAGTGGGAGGAGTGGTGACATATCGCTCATTCCATGTCGACTTTCAGCACTGAGGTGGTCTGCAACCCCATGGTTGCAACCCCTGTGTTCATTAACTACAGATGGGTGATACCTGAAAGCATCTCTCTTGGCATGATAGTTGCTAACTACTAATTGCTAATTATATCATATACTAATACTGATAACTACTAATTGCTAATTATATCATATACTAATACTGATAATTAATTGCTAATTATATCATATACTAATACTGATAATGACAGTGACATCCTTCTCACTCTATGGATTTAAGTATGTAGCTTAATAGTTCTCATAGCCGAGTATTTATAGTTTGCCAATGTTTTCATTCATGTCCCTGTTTCACTCTAAATTAGCTGCACCAAAATTGTGGATACTGACAGTGAACATCCTTATAACATCTTTATAATAATAATTACATTCCATAAAAGAGAGTACTTTCACCCTTGAATCAAAAGGAAAGATTATTTTTATCCTTGAAGGGGAGGGGTTGCATGCTGTCCCCTCCCTTTCTGGGAAACCAAAGGCCCAAAATAATCATCCTTAATGTTCAGATTTGTTTGAGCTTGTGAACAACAGACATTTGATGGTCTAGTGGTCATGCGTTATGTTCAGTAGAAGTTGGGGTAAGTCATTAATCACTCAGATTAATCAAACAGATTAGGTAAATTAACCAGCATTTTGGTCAAATTTAACCAGTCTCATTGTGTAATATGTTTCCGATTAACTTATTGGTCGGTCAAATCAACAAATCTGACATTGGTTAAATTTTCAATCAATCTAAATTATTTGATAAATGAACCAAACATTGTTCAGAACAGTATTAATTTATTAACTTTCTGACATCATTTTACACTTAAAGTCTCAAGGTGCAATAATAAATACACGAGGCTAATACATGATTATAATTAGGCTACAGTGCATTAACAAAATTAGATTTACACAATGTGTTAGAAGCAGAATAAAGTTTAATACCTCTGGTCCATGCGACATTGACCTCACCAAGGTACTCCACCTTGAAGAGTTCACTGAAATATCACAGGAGTCTTCACACATGAGCTGGTGTTTGGTACTGTAGCTCAGTAGTCCATGGAGGTTTGTCAGTCTAAAAGTTCATATGCAACTGCTGCCAACTTTGATGTAAGTTTCTCTCTTGCTGTGAATTGCTCAAATTCCTCATCGATGCTCAAATCAAACGTCAATCTGTCAAAGACAAGTTAACTGATGAATTATTCATTTTATTATTAAATCATTTTCACTTAAGGAATTAATATTTTCACTGAATTAGCATTGCCACTGCTAATGCTATGAGGACACTACAGTCTGTTTCTTTGTAATTCAGCCTATGAGATGTTTGCAATAGATCTCTGCAGGGACATCACCAAAATAGAAGAACAGAAACCGTGCCCATGTATTCTTGTCAAAAAAAGTCTATGGAAATTCACTTTTTTGAATAATTGTTGCCGTCAAGCTCTGTTGGCGATGGAGGAAATCCAAGATTGTGACATTTTTGCCTAGACCTTCTTGCCATCTTTTCCAGTTCAGTGTTTGCGATCCTTATTGCCTGTTAAAGGTGAAGTATGATTTTTTGCCAGCCAGGAACACAACCTACTAGCCTCCATGCTGGCAGATTCTCAGTCAGGGCTGCATGGCAATGTAAAGTTTTATAGTTCATATCTACATTCACCAATCATAACATACCTTGAGGAGATGTTAAGTCATTTATTATTATTGCATCTGTTTCTGTTTCATTATTTGATGCATGCAAACTATAAGATTTTGCCATTGCCATGCAACTCTGAGTGAGAAAGAGTGACAGGCAAAGCGGAGGCTAGTAACAGTAGCTCCAGGTTAGCAAAAATCATAGTTCACCTTAATGCAACATGGAACATTAAGCAGGAAAAGATGGCAAAAGTGTGTAGCTAAAAACGTCTCAATCTCTGCTTTTCTCCAACACCTCCAGAGTTTAACAGCAATGATTATTGGAAAACCCCAAGTGAATTTCTTTAGACTTTTGGCATGGACACATGGGTTTTTAATGAAGTTAACCAAGCTATTATCAATAGGATAGCTAACGTTAGCAAAAAGCTAATGCTAGCCACGTTGATACAGGTTAACATAGACCTATTTTTGGCTAGGGTTATTACACAGATAAACTGCACAAACCTCAGCACTTCAGGTTCCTATTATAAGAACTGTG
>PYXC01002113.1:170000-223058 GCA_015244755.2 Tenualosa ilisha | reverse complement strand
GCCTGCAGAGAGAGAGAGAGAGAGAGAGAGAGAGAGAGAGAGAGAGAGAAGAGAGAGAGAGAGAGAGAGAGAAAGAGGAGAGAGAGAGAGCGCTAGCAAGATAGATAGATATTCTCCCCTCCTGGCAATCTGCAGAGGCACAGCCAAGACCGTCAGGATGAGCCACTCCAAACTATCCCAACGGCCTCAACAGGTCCGACACACCACACACACACACTCTGTGTGTTACTCACTCATCACTATATATCTCTCACTCTCTCACTCACTCATTCACTCTCTCTCTCTCTCTCTCACACACACACACACACACACCACACACCTCTCATTATACCAGCTGGTTCTTCAGACACACTCAATAGCTCTCTCCTCACCCTAAAACACATCTTGAGCTTCCTGGGCAGGTAATAATTGAAAGCCTTTAAAACTTTAAGCATCGCCCCAAATAACAATAGTGTGATTGGGAAGGGAAGTCAGAACGTGAGAATGAAGTTAATGTTGCATTTGGTGCCCATGATGTCAATAAAATGAAAAAGGTAGAGCCAAAGGGTCTACTGTAAACAATGCATCTTGTGAAAATTAAAACAGACATATACACACACACACACATATACACACCACTTGGCGGACATTTGAAGGAGATCGGGAAATGACTTCAGCATGTTCAGTGGGACCCAAGGACGGACACACACACACGCAATTTGATTATGAGCAAAACATGATTGGAAACAAATCTGTTTACATCAGAGCTACAGTGGCTATTTCTGCATTAATTCTAAATTGTTCCACAGCATCAAAGACAGAGGCCATATTACATTTGGAATAACACATAACCTGAAAAATTAGGGCAACTCGATGAGTTCCCAACTGCTAGTATTTAACAGCTTTAGTTATGGGTCACTAACGTCCTCTTTGATGTTACGATCACAAAATCATTCAAGGCTGCTACTAGTGTGTGTGTGTGTGTGTGTGTGTGTGTGTGGTGTTGTGTGTGTGTGTGGTGCGTACAAGGGAAGAGTATACTGTGAGAGAGGGACAGAGAGAGGAGGAGAGAAGAGTAAAAAGACAAAAGAACGAAATTCAAGCACTCCATGAGATGCGATAGAACCCTATCAGCTTCACAGGACAGAGATCAAAGGAGTGAAATGTGAACAGATGTGTGTGAACTCAAGACAGAATGATACATCCACGCACACACACACAAAGAGAGAGAGAGAGAAAGATGCACTATTCTTCCATACCCATTCAGGCCATCATGCCTCATTATGACATGCTGCACGTCGGTCAACCCAAAACAACTGACCAGCGAGGGACACTCAATGAAAAGTAAAATATGGTTGAACACTAGAAATGCACCAAGCCATCCAATCAAAACAAGTACAACAATCAGGCAAGACCGAACTCCACACGCTGACTTAATAGATGAAGAAGACCAAGACCTAACAGATGAAGCTGCTCAAAGCCTTCATTCAGAGTAAAGTTGAGACCAATACAGAGGACTGCTCAGTCTGTGGACAGATGGACATATGCTCCGTAGAAGTCCTGCACAAACAGCGACTACAAGGAAGGGGCTCTACAGTCTCAATGTAAACAATGATGCCACTGCAAATAAGAATACAGTAAAACACAGAAACATGTTCGTTAAAGTTCAATTCACAGGCCTAAAACGGACCTGTAGAGAATCTAGTTTCCAGAGGTGTGATGACATCACGTCAGCATGATCCGTGTTACCTCCTATAGATAGTGGACACCATGTGTAAAGAAAAGAGCACAAGCCTGAGAGAAAGATGCATCAGCTCGTGCGAATCACGGCGAGCTTAACAAACGATTTCACACATGCCGCTCGTCCAGCTGGAGATAGCCTAGCTAGCGAGGGAAGACTTGGACGACAGACAATATATTTACCAGCTGCCAAGAGCCGTGCTCTTCAGACCCCCTCCTCTTTCGCACCCTATCCGTTTACTCCACAAAGTACTCTTGTGCCCCCACCATTTGAATGAGGTGTGCGGCACGCGGGTGCAGAAAGCGCCAAACACAAGCAGTCAAGCCGTTAAACGTCCGTAAATACAAAGACCTCCATGCAGATTCATACTGTCTCTACAGGGAGAGAACTTATAGTTGGCCTTAGCAACAACAAGAGAGACTGTACAACATAGTATTTGAATCACAGGAGTTTAGATAAATTAATTACTGCGTTGACATCACAGAACACTGGTATCACGTGGGTAACAGACTGCTGACACCCCAAAAAGAATTCACATATACAGCTACAAACTTGGCAGGTGTCTGTCTGCCTGTCTGTTTCTTACGCACTCTCTCTTTCTCTTTCTCTTTCTCTCTCTCTCTCTCTCTCACACACACACACACACACACACAGTGGAGGACGATGCAGAGTTAGAGAGCACAGAATGTCTGCAATAAGATCCCTGAGCGTTAAAAAATGCAGGCATTCACCGAGGCCTTGCCACCGACGCGCAAGAGAGGGGCAGCTGTCGCAGTTCGTCTGGCAGCTAGGCCGAATTTCACTGCGGATCTGGAATAACAATAAGGAGTCAGTTAACCCACTCTGGAGAGACTGCGGAACGCCAGTGAGGGGAAAAAAAATCAGTTTGAAGATAAACGTCAGCTATTCAGGACAACTCAATACTGGCACTGGGCCACTTGGCCTGTGGGCTTTTTTTTTTTTTTTTTTTTTTAAAGACACTTTCATCAGACCTCGGTGGTGAAGAGTGGGGGCGAGAAAGAGTTCCTACATTCTACTGATTATTTTCCCGGGAGCGGCGCAGCCGTTCTTTGGCACCGGTAGTCAGGAGGGGAACAGCTGTTGTGGTCCGCTGCTGGCATCGACAACCTGAGGCTTCTCACATGATCTCCTGGCCAACGGGGCAGGTCGAATTCAACCAAGATGATACACCGTAGCTGTGGTGTATACAGAGGACCCAATCAGAGAAACGGGTTCTGACCCCATCCGCTCCAAAATATCTGTCAGTCATTCACACGTCAATATGTCAGCGACAAAACCGAAAGCTCACAAGTCGTGAATAATTTAGTAGATCGACCAAATATACAGACATTGGGGTGGACTGAATCACTAGACCAGTTATTGTGGCATTGGTCTATATTACAAACCAATTAGAGAGGTAAAATCAAAGAGTACTTAAAGCATCGCTCTTAGGCCTACTATTCTCCACTTTCACTTACAACTTTTAAACCCAAAGTGCCAGTGTACGACAATTTCACTGTAATGACACTGATTTTCACAAAAGTTGGAGTAGCCTTCCAAAATCGCAGACCACTGAAATGTGGAAACAGAAACTTTGGCAACGATTTAAAATTAAAAAAACAATTTTTCAACAACACGTTTTCCTAACCGACCCTTACTTAAACAGGCAACACACCCTAAATTAACATATGTCAGTAATAATAATACAAGCAATTTAGTTTTCAGATGAGTACCCAAGTTAGCAAGCTACTCAGCTAGCTAGCTGGAAATGCTTTGAAAACCTTGGCTGCGACAAATATTCAGGCCGAGCACAGCAGCAGATCTCGGCAACATGTGTAAACCTAACGTTAACCAAACCAGACCTATGGGTGTGCATTGACTAACGTTACATCAACAAAGTATTTTACACTTCATAAGGTAGACTGCATAAAGCTAACGAATGGGCACGTTATCTCAGGCCATCAAGTAAGATAATACACAGACGCCAATTAGCGTAACGTTATGAGAATAGCTGTGGGCACTTTCCTTTGCCAGACGAGCGTTCAACATGCAATCTGTAACCGAAACTACAACAGAAAGCTTAGCTTGCATAAAGGGGGCTTTTTGTACAGTTAGACGAAGAGGCATTATATCCTTGCAGTTTCCGTGAACCCAATAGGATAACCTTTCAATTTCATTCCAATCAAAAGAGAAAACGATCATTTATGGATCACGAAACGAGAATTTCCTTCAAATTCAACTTCTTCACTGTTATTTCGAACTTACCGGTGAGTTCTTCCAGTTTTCCGTTGCGAAAGTAGCGTAAAATGCCCAACGCTTTCTCGTAAAACCCCAAAGTGCTACTTTTCCACGTCCTTCAACTGCACATCAACGATCTTTCCTAAAGCGTACCCCTCCCTCGGATTCACTAGAAATGCACTCAAATCTAGTTTAAGAGTGCCGCCCCAGCTAAACCCCGATTGGCTTGAAAAAAGAGCAGGCGTTTCTCATCAACCAATAAAAGCGAATTCTGTGCACATACTGACCAATATAACACGTTTAGGGAGGGCGCAATAGTGCTTTGAATGGATTGTCTGTCAACTGCAGATATGCCTTCTCTTGCAGCTTTATGAATCTCTGAATTCTTCAAACCAATGTTTCGTCTAAATAACCTAACGAAAGAAAAAAATGAATCTATCTTACAGCAACAATAACAGTAAAGTAGACTGGTGTCACATTGTAGTTTTGTTTGTAGCACCATCCACCAGCTAGATATATTTCATATTTGGCTGGTGGGTTTCAGGTAAAAAATACTGATTATTTAATGGCTGGTGATTTTCACCCATTTATCTGTCGGTGGCTGGTAGATATTCACATTTCAAAAAGTTAATTTTGACCCCTGGTTATAGGCTATATCTCAATCCAGTTTTGAGTGAGTCATAAACTAAGAGAACGGAGAGAATAAATTGTAACATTAATAATAAGTAACATTGCAACTAACCCATTTGTTGTCTAGGCTGGTCCTATGCTTTGTCACTTTTTAGGCCAGAATAAGTCAACACTAATAAGCTACTCATAACGAGGAATTTTGTTGCTTATGTTATTTTATTATATGGTTTCAGAAATATAATAGTCAGATATCCCATAGACATGAAATGCATACGTTCTGACAGAGACGAGGAGTTTCCTAAAATGCAGATACAAAGCTGGGCGTTCATAAAGCTTTTGAAAAGCAATCCTACAGCGACACCATATGGCTGTAAAAGGCAAAACCATTCATTGATATAACAAATTGTTCTAAATTTGACAAATAATTTCAGACAAAAAACCCAGGTATTCCTTATCCTCAGCAATTCGGATTTCATTACACAATTACAAAAAAATGTAAGCCTGGCATGCAGCTCATTTGCTAATTATTCCACCAATTATTATGAAAGCTATTTCATAAATTATTTATTGTTATTTGTTATTTAAGGTAATTATAAACGGTCAGAAACTCACAAAAGAAAACTGATGGTCGGGTGAATCTGATCATAATGGGGTACTATTGTGATAACTTTAGTCTAATCATTTTCAATTTTACTGTAATGGTGAGACCTGTCTTTTCCAAGAGCTCCATCAACTCCGGTTGCAGTTCAGAAATGTTCCACATGGTGGTGATATTGTTTAGCCTTCTTGTGAGTCTCTGCTTGAAGGTATCCTCCATGGGCGTTCTTCAAACAGGGGCACTGCTGTAGCAACACAACAGCAACTTGTATTTAGCGTTAAGTTTTTTTTTACAATAACGACAACTTCGGCGATCTATGAAGTACTTATTTTTCCATGTTCTGAATCTGCAAGTGTTCTCTTGATAGAGATATTTCTTAAATAGTCAGCTAAACTAAATATAAAATAATAGCACACTATGATAACTGGTCCTACTCTGTCAGACAAAAAGTAATTGGCGCTGAGGATCAGTCATTTAGGCCTTTACGTAGTGCCACTGCAGACGAACAGGGTAAGTAAAAGGGCATTATCTGAACTAGGTCACCTTGAACAAAGATAAGTTCCCTGTAGAGTCTGGATACTTGTCCTATTTAAGAGGTAAATTGGGGCATAGATGAGAGGGGACTGCCTCAAGTTAAGAGGGTGAGGTGTACATTGCTGTTAACTATGAAGAACATGAAAGCAAGGTTACTGAAGACCATGATAGCATGATTATTGATCTGCTTGATTTTGATCATTTTTAAAATAATTTAAGGCCTAGACCAGTGTTTCCCAACCTTTTTTGTCTTGTGTAACCTGAGCCTTTTTGTCATACCATGAGTACCCCCTCACTCATACACATAATTATTATCTACTTCATCAACTGTTGATGAAGTAGAAGTAACACAATAATTATTATTGGTGCAGAGTGCCACAGGTTATTGTCTCCCTCGGGAAACTAGTTGTAGCGCACATGTACAATTTTATTGACGGGCTTAATATGAACTGACTGAGAATATTTATCATCTTGGAAATAAATGAATATGAAATATTTCCATATACCCCCTGCAGTGTGCTCACATACCCCTGGTTGGGAATCACATGCCTAGACGTTGGCTATTCACATGCGTTCATGTAGGCCTACTTATTCATAGCAGCAGACACACACGTACTTTGAAGCAGACAATAGCCAAAACAACATATTTTTGGCTGGTGGACTCAAAATATCGGCAAATAAATCTGCACCATGTGAAATGCAAACGGCCAAACTGATGACAATGTGCTTTTCTTGGAGGTAAAGTTAAAATATGCACACATTGCTTTATTCCAAGGCCTCTGCATTGTCAAATACCAACAGTATTGGACTTGGCTGCTGTAGAAGCTGCCATGAGAAACATTAACCTGTGCGTTTCCCAAAACCATAGTTGCTAGCTAGATTGCCCATTGCTAACCAAGTTGCTAACTGGTTAGCAACTATGCTGTTGGGAAACGTACCCGGAAGCCTAAATTAGCCTTGGCCCTTACTAGGTGAGCTCCTCTGGGACCTCAGGGAGGCTTTGAGTCCTTCTGCGCTGAGCCTGGGCACCGGAGGGTATGCAGGAGCTGGCCGTATCCCAGCATTCCACTGGGCACTTTGTGCCAGTCGCTCGGCCGTGTCTTTGTCAGCAGGGTATTGGTCAGCGCTCCGCACAGCCCATTCTGGTCTCCTCTTCTCCCGGGACTTTAGGTCCATGGACAGAAACATCTACAGAGTAAGAAGGTGGAAAGATGAGATTCCTTACTGTATCACTAGCAAAACACACTGGCACATAGAAAACAGAAAAGGAAGCTATAGGGCACTGGCATGAAATTGCATGGACTGAGGCAATACAATTTCAGACAATGACACCAATAGCCTTGTGATGGGTTCGTTACCCTTTCTAGCATGGCTACCACTGCAGATAGCCTTCTTGTGTTGTCTCTAGAACAGGCTACATAGAATGGTCATGCCACTCCATTTTGTGTTTAAAACACAAATGTGATGGATTTAAAAGATCTTTGTATTATCTATACACCTGCTCAAGAATTGCTTCTGGGTCTAAGCTATGCCGCAAATGTGATGGTTTTACGATGAATACAATGAATAAAAATGTTAAAATATCATTCTACAGTTTTAAAAATGCAAGCTCCATTATGCGTGGACACGTTCACATAGCACAAAGGGAGAGCTGCTTCAAACGACGGCGAGCAATTCCTCACTGAATTCTGATCCAACCCCTTTGCCTACACTCCTGCTGCGGAGATCAATTTGCATGATTTCCCATGTAAATGCTGTCTAGGCTGCACCTCACGCCTACTGGGGGTGTGCTCTCAGTAGACTTCTTTGCATTTTTCCTCCCTTTTATTAGAGTCAAGGTCACTGCAAATTGTGTATTTTGTCAGTGGTTTACCAGAGACTTTGCCTTGCGTAGTTTGTAGGCAGAAGCAGAGAGCGCTTTCTTCTTGGTGTTGGTGCTGTCTTGTCGTGCCATGCTCAGATGAACCCTCTTTCCTTTTGCTCGTCTGTTAAAGAAAAGTAAAAACTCAATGGTAATAACGAGTAAATCTTTTGTTGTTTTGAAATAAAACAACACTTTTCGTATATGAAACATATAATATATTAACATACACAACCCATTCCAAAAGCTGTATATTTCTGTGCTGCAAAAAAACTCCAGTGCCAATCTGATCTATGAACTAGGTGATAATGTAGCATAGCTTTGGGTTAAACTGCTTTTTATTGAGCTTACTCCCCCAGAGCAACAGAGCCAATCCATCAATGCCCATGTAATCCACAGCATTAGATGACCTTGGCCCACATTTACTATTACAAATATGTGTGGGGTAAACCAGGTATCTCTCCGCCTGTACAATTCTGGGATCCTCTCAACAGCAGTTGTTGCTCTTATGACCAGTTGGATACTCACTGAGTATTTTATAGCCTGTTTCATTGGTGAATACAAATACACAATACCTGAATGTTGTGTTTCATTCCAAAACTACTTAGTTAGTTAGTTTATATGCCATTAAGGTGTTTTCACACCAGGAACGATAACTATAAAGATAACTGTAACTATAACAATATTTTGTCCACACTGACCAACGATACCATAATTCTGTTCTCCTGTGAATGAGCTAATGTTTAAAATTCCATGATTTCTGACTGGCTGTCAACATAAAAAAATGATTCCAACAATATTGTTGCACATGTCATTGTCTTATAGTTGAGGTGTGGACATGTTCATATTAACAAGAGCAATCTTTATTTGTCATTATAGTTAGTTATCATTCTTGGTGTAAACAGCCCTTTAAACAGCTATATGCCATGTTAAAACAGAAACCGTGGTGGCAGCTAATCAAACTATTGTGAAATGGTCTATATGTTCACAGAGATACATTATTGCATGTATGTAGCATTTATGATAATTGTTTTTTTAATCATGAATGTTTCAATTATTATATCTTCATTTACAAGATTCTTACACATACAATTTATTGGAAAGCTGTGTAGCCAAGTGCACCTTAAATAAATTACTAAAGGTTAGCATTGCAAAGGATGAGCTGCCCTCCATAATTTACCTCACAGAGAGGCAGATAGATTGAGAAGTAGCTAGATAGATAGATAGATAGATAGATGTGTGGATTTCCTTCATCCTGAGGAAAATAAATGAATGCATGCCAAAGCAGGCAACGTTTCTTACGCCAGCCGTGCCTGTTCGATGGGGTCTGGGTTCTCCAAATAGTTGAAGCGTATGGTGTCAGTAGGGTGTCTGTCAGCATGCCTCCATGGTGGATGTCCGGTGAGGGCTCCACCTATTGAGCTACGCCCAGTGACACCTTTTCTGGATTGCCTTTCCCTGGGCTGCTCGTCTGACAAAAGGGCTTCCTCCTCTTCCTGACTAATCGTCCTTACATCAGGCACAACAAACTCATCCTTGACAGGAGTCTGTTTAGTCAGAGTTGTACAAATAGTTTAAGTTTCCAAACAGAATACGGATGAAATATGTTTTCTTAAGAATTTATTAGCATTTCATAAATGTTCTCCAGGTGAAAACTGCTAATGAAATAAATGACTTCACACACTTAACTTCAGGCAAAAACAAATCAGTTTAGTAAGTTAGCAGTAGTTCTCTGTTTATGTATCACTGTCTTCCTCACCTTAGGTTTGCTGACATGAAGGTCCCTTACTGTCTCTACATAATGGCGCTTCCATACACCCTGTTCGAATGGTGTGGGGGTAAAGTCAATGCACCAACCCAGTCGTAGACATTTGGGCATCCATACCTGGTCCAGCTCGACAATACTCTTCCAGTGCCAGCTTACCTAGCCAGTCCACAGGGGACATTCAACAGGCAGATTATAGATGCAACAGAGAGGCCAGAAAACGCACAAACATGCGCACACACACACACACACAAACATGCGCACACACACATACACACACAAGTATATGGTTGAGAGGGGAAGAGAGCTCTTGTTATGTTAAGAGTGCTTGTGCTCCACTAAAAATGTGATGGGCTAAACAGAAGTCTGTGTGTGTGTGTGTGTTTGTCCATACTTTTATTAACAGGAAAGGAGCTCTGATGCACCATAACCAAAATATACAAGTGCCCTGAATGTTCCTCACAACCACTGCAAATTGAGCAGCACACTCCCATGACTGTGTACCTGGGCACATCTGCAGAGACTCCTAGGGTCCAGAAAGGAGAAAATATAGAGTGACACGACCCTGGGCAGGATGGCGGTGAAGTCCAGAACCTGCTGCGGGACGAGGATGCTCAAGTTCTCCTTCAGCTGTTTGAGCTGGGCTGGGGAGCACCTGGAGAGGAAGTCCTGCAGCACCAGTTTACGCTGACTTTCACTCCACTTATCAAACTGGACAGGGGGAAATTTAAAAAAAAAAACTTTCTTAATTTCAACAAGCCAGAGCTTCTATATCCTGGCATTACTCATTATTTTCCATGGTTCCCTTTATTTTCCAAATTAAGAACAACATTGAAACTACAAGGCAATCTAAGACCTTTTTCCTATATGTAAGTATGGCACTTTTACAAAACAACAACAAAAACAAAAACAACAACAAAAAACTGTATACATGCTGTTTACTTATTAAAAAGCTGTGTGCAGTCTGCTATATGTCTACACAAGAAATGGTGTTTCAAATAGCACCAAATATTTTTTAGTCTTGCATTGATGTGTAGTGTGTGAGGCTGGGACCATGCTGGAAGAAGAGTATGTTATGCTTAATAGAGCTCCTTGCCATTGCGTGCTATGACCATTGTGCTATTTGATGTTCACTTGTGAAGAATCCTTGTTTACACTACACATCAATAAAGTGCGGCAATCACACACGCCTCAGTGGTGAGGCTGGACAGTAGTATGAAGCTTTAATAAAACATATGAGTTTTCTCATGTTTGCTTGTATTCCCTTAAGTTTTCTTTGATGACTTCCACTACGGAAGAACAGTGAACCCTAAGGATTACCACAAGACTTCATAAAAGCTTTATACTGCTTTTATCTGTTTTTTGGAACCTTTTCTATAAATACTTTATAGACAAGACTGCTCTTAAAATCTACTGCTTGACCATCTTTATAATCTCTGAGGAGTATCAGAACACACCCAAGTAAAACCAGTCAGATGAAAAAGAAATATCTGCAAGCAGTCCTCCCTACCTTGAACTATATGATATCAAGAACAGTTTTAAATATTAGGTGGAATTTTACATTGTAGACTTAATAGCTATTATAAACCAGATCAGTGATTAGTTGAATTCACTAAACATTTGGCAACTGCTACATCCTTACCCATTTCCTAAGAAGGAGCCTTCTTTCTTCAAAAATCTACAAAAAAGAGCACACACATGTGTATAAAACCAGGAACATAGTCCGGTAATAGCTGATACAACCTGGGATACAACCAGCATACATTGTTGTTGGAAAATTGATTGTTGAGTGGAGTCCAAGTGCTGAGTTTGGTCTGTAGTTTCTTTGGAGCACTCATCGTTCTGGTACCAGCTGATGACATCTTTGGAACTTGGACAAGACTGCCTCTGATCAGACCTTGCAAGACAAAAACATATCTCTCGGTTTCTTTTCTTTTTGAGTCATCAAAACTGAGATTGTCATAGTGCGTCAAAGCTAGCCTGTGTATCTCTGTTTTGTGATCTTTTCAGGCTGTAGCCTAGACTTCATTATACACAAACATCAGTGTTGCTTTCATTATACATATATTTTGCTTAGTTATTCATGAAGATGGACTAGATTACTGCTGTAAAATAGACCCTAACAAAGGTTTCCGTCAACAGACCGCTCCCACACCTATCTGTTGACTGTTAATTTGAACAACTGCTTGTACACAGTGAGCTTTTAACACCTGTAGTGGATGTCACACTTACCTCTGATATTTTCCGACGGCTGTCGAGTCGCGAGGGAGAGAAAAGTCACAAGTTTTTTGGCTGCACGGTGGCATTCCTTCCTTTGAAGGATTTGGTTTATTTTCGTTATGAGTCTCCAACAAGAGAGCCTCACATCTGAGTTTACCAGTTTCCATAGTAATGCCATTTCACACACTGGCTTCATATAGTCGACAGCGCCCCCATACCCTCTCTGTCAGCATGTCTGTCGCTAGGAGTAACCAGGCGAACGCAGCTCGTTATCGGCGTGGCACTTCTGCTACATTTTATTTTAGTCTCAAGAAGAAGAATGTATATTAGCTATTGTAGAGCATATGCAATCCACCAGAGTTCCAATGATTGATAATGTTTCAGTGTCAGTGTTACAGATTAATTCTTCATAGTCTGTCAGTTCTACTTAAGAAATTCTCTGCTTTACTGTGCAGCAGTATACTCAGATGGGTTAAAAAAAATAGAGCAGTGCGACTATAAAAAGCTAGTACATGTTTTCTGAAATGTATAACTCCGACAGACGTCAGCCGGCTGCTATTTGACAACTACATTTCTCTAATGGAGAGGGGCTGGTTCTTGCGCGCGTCACCGTCCTCTCAACGCGCGTTCCCGACGCAATCGCTCAAACCTGCTGGAGGACAAGCGGACTCGTTTTATTGTTACGGACACCAAGAAGAAGAAGCCCCGAGTCCCACACGTGAACCGAGCCATCATCCTTAAAACTAGGGTAAGTCTGGGTTATGTGTTATGTTCGAACTTACTTTATCATCGGTATTATGGGCAACATCACTTCACTGCCATATGAACATTTCGTTATGGGTGATTAAACCGTCGTTTTGAGATACCAAATGAAATCGATCGTCCTGAGATCCTGTAGTATCGGTTAAAACGAGGAATCTATTGTTCGTGGTTCGATGAGGTCGCTGTTATTTATCGTACGGGTATTGCTGTAGTATGGGAAACGGAGAATCGGGTTGTCAGTTTTATATTTCATGCCATCATTATCTAACATTAACCGGTCTACTTTGTAGTCTATTCTATCATGGGAAAGCGAGGCACGGTTGGCTACATAAACACAGTGATTGAATGCTCGCTGCTCAGCCGTGCAGATCTTGAGATCCGATGTGATCAGCTGAACGATGAAGGGGGTCAATTATTTAGAAAACGTAGTGAAGATCTCCCGATCCAATTGGGTGGAAAGTGCACGCTATTGTAACCCGCTATAAGCATTGCCAGTTGAAGAGTACAATAGTACTTTTCCATTTGAAATATAAAGAACCATAGCGACGAGACAACTAAGACATACAAGAATTAATTTATACAAAATGTAATGTAGGCTACGCCCATGTAAATCGTTCGTTTGCGAAAAGTAAATGAAATTGTAGACTTCGTTTGTTCGAGACATTTACTTTTTTGCATGCGTAAAGCTTGCAGTGCGACTGCTCACAAATAACAGCAAACATTTTTAATTATACTTATTCCTCCCACAGAGTCCACCGATAGAAAATTCCCAGCATTGCCATCGCTGTAGCGCCTACATTCGGGTGTCCAAACTGGGACTGGCTGTAGCCTACCTGCAGGAGCGCAGCTGGGCTTGTATTTCAATCAGGTGACGATATGTCCTCAGGAGCCTAAGCAATGACAATCCCTCCGCCTCTCTCTGCATTTCCTGTATAACATGCAGTACCTGAGCGCAGAGTCTCCGAACCGACCCAACTCCCCGTACCCCAGCTCCATTTCGCCCTAGCCACCTGTTTTCCAAGCGGCCTCAAAGGCTGCCTCTGTGTGGCGGAGCAAGAGGGGGGGGGGTAACTCCCTGAGGTGTGGCCCAGGACCATGGGTCTTCTGTGGGTGTTGTGGTCCCTGGTGGCGGCCAGCATGGCCATTCACATGGAGGCGGGAGGGAGCCACAGCATGTTCACCTGCGAGCCCATCACCCTGCGCATGTGTCAGGAGCTGCCTTACAACTCTACCTTCATGCCTAATCTGCTCAACCACTACGATCAGCAGACGGCAGCTCTTGCCATGGAGGTATGTTATCAGTCTTGATTGTGTGTGTGTGTGTGTGTGTGTGTGTGTGTGTGTGTGTGTGTGTGTGTGTGCATGTGCATGGGCATGTTTACATACATTATGTGATCTTGTGTGTGTGTGTACGTTGATGTATGTCATATTGTGTGTCTGCAGAGGCAAACAGGAATAATGTGTTTGAGAAGGGCCATTTTATTGGTCATGTTGGACATCACTGAAAGTTTTGTTGTTTTTGATGCTTTTGTTGTGACAACTGTGTTGAACTGCAGAGTTTATAAACAGAGAGATTCGCTCTCAAGATGAAGGAGCTCTTTACACTCGCTGAGTTGGAACGCTTAAAAATGTTTACTGGTGTGGGTGGAGGGTGAGATGAACCTTTTCCTTCCACTTGATGTCATCTCAATAGACAATAGACAGGGAATTAGTGACACCTTTTCATTGTATGAAGTTTGTTGGGGAGACTGGTGTTGTTATAGTGATAGGCTTTGGTCTCTGAACTGTTGTGTAGTAGGTTTTATTGAAACTCACAGATTACAGGGAGATTTGCAGTAACACCCTGATGGCATTAGCAAGCAACACACCCCAGATTGTCACAAAGTGTTTGAGGTTTTCGCTTCAATTTAGTGCGTCTTCGCTTAGCACGGCTATTTGGATCACATTACAAAAACATTAGGCAGGAAAATTAAGTTTTAATCTCTCCAGAGGGGCATTAAGGCGATGAATATCTGAAGTCTCATGTGAGCCTGTGCACGATTTGCAAATGGCTGTTTTCCTTTTCTTTGTCTGACCTACTTCAAGAGGCTACCAAAGGCCACCATCTGAGTCAGTACATCCAATGTCGGATCTACCACATGATTAACACACTGCACACACACACACACACACACACACACACACACACTAATGCACACACATACACACACACACATACATACACACACACACAGACACACACATACACACATACACATACACACACACACACACACACACACACACACACACACACACACACACACACATACACACATACACACACACACACACACACATACACATACACACACACACACACACACACACATACACATACACACATACACACACACACACATACACATACACACACGTACACACACACACACATACACACACGTACACACACACACACACACATGCACATGCACACTTTTTCCATTCTCATCCTGTACTCTCTGTATGTATGTCACTGCAGATTCTGGATTGTCCGCTTGAACCAATGGCTTTGCCGGCCAGCGCGTATGTTATTTATGGTTGTGTTGGTTGTGTTGATGGTCCTGTAATCTCCGACTGCCATGATGATCGGATTGGATTGATTGCGGGGCCCACTGGATGATCCTCTTTGCCTGAGTGTTCGTAGTAAGTGGAGGCTCAGCTCTGAGCGGCTGCATTAGCCTTGTTAGTGATCATCTCTCAGCAGAGACGTGCAGTCCAGGGGCAGGGCAGGGCAGGGCAGGGCAGGGCTGTGGAGCCCAGGATGATGGGGAGGGAGAAGGATGATGGGGCGTAAATCCCCTGGTGATGCTCACGGTGTGGTCCTACCACACCCCATAGCCCACACCAACCCCACCCCAGATGAGGGAGGCTGTGCTGGGCTGGGCTGGGCTGTGGGTAGGGAGGGTGGGAGGTGGTTGTGGGAAATGGATTTGTGGGCAGGGCGAGTGGGGATGATGATGTGATGGAGCGTAGCCAGAGTTGCACCATCTGCTTGCTGCCTCTTGTGTATCTGAGCAGGGTTACGTAACCCCCCAGTGTATCCAAAATACAATCATACACACACACTCACACACATGCTCTCTCTCGCTCTCTCTCTCTCTCTCACTCACACACACACACACACACACACACGCTCTCCCTCAGACACTGATGAGAGCATGTCATCTTGACATGTTCCCATGTCACCAGGCTGATCCTGCTACGCTAACCCATGCACAGCTTTTGCTTTCATGCACACGTCACAGTTTGGACAGTAGCTTTCTGTATCAGTGCAGAGTTTTCACATACTGCACTGTAGTAGCACAGCGCCACCCAAACCACAGACGAAACACCAGTGGGTTCTAATGCACACCACTAAAATGTATCACAGACCTCAGTACAGGTCTGGCCCCTCTGGGTTGCGTGTGTGAGAGACTGATTACAGTTCAGTTTAATTCCACTGAAGGATAGATTGTCATTAATCTTTCCCATGCCGAATTCCCATGCCTCGGAATGATCATTCCCGAATGCATTTAAAAAGTAGGGAAGTTTAAATAGCTGAGCACACTTTCTCACTATATCATGAGTGAGAGACCACAGCTACCACAGCACAAACAACCCTACCACATCTAAATCACTCCACAGTCTGCCTGTCAACACTCAACTATCATCGCCTGTGTTTCTGGCGTACTTCCGTCATGGGAGAATGCAAGACTAATAGGAAGAGAAAAGGCCGGGGTGGATTTGACATTCGATTCCAAATGAGAGTGGAGTCCCTTCAGCAGCCGTGGTAATGATGAAGAATAGAACCTTGCTGTGGTGAAAGGCAAAAAGATTGGCTCCTTGGATGGTGACCAAGGGATTCCTCTGTCTTCCGTCGACGTGAGCCAAAACCCACCAGCCAGAGCTTTGATTACTGTCTCTTTTTGTTCCCCTTCGCCTGGCGTCACCTCCGATTTCTCAGGGCGTCTGCTTTTGCGAGGAGGTAATTCTTGACTTGTCAGGACTGCAGTGAGTCTTTATTTGACCCCCGTTGTTTATTTTTGGATGCAGAGAAAGGATTCTGGGAGGCTGGGTTTTTACGGTGGTGCATCCTATTACTGCTGTAGCATCCCTCAGACACAGGCGAGTGGTTACGGCGTTTGGTTGGCTGGTTGAACTTCTGGTAACCTCGCCTGAGAAGTGGGGCAGCCGCTCCAGGGATCTACTCTCCCTTTGACACTCTCTCTCTCTCTCTCTCTCTCTCTCTTCTTTTGATAAAGGCACAAGAGCGTATGGTGATGGAAGACTGATTGGAGGGAGATTTAAGATTTTAGCTGGCTGGGTAAATGAAGTGCATTTTGGTGATTGAGAGAGAGAAAGAGGATGAGAGCGAGAATGACAGAAAAAAAAATAGAGACAGAGGAAGAGGGGAGAGAGGGAGGCTGTTGTCAGAGGAATGAGTGGAGTTAATCCTGCTATGGCACAAGCTGTTGCCCGCTGGATACCATCTTCTCACGGGCACCAGCCCAGTTCTCCCCTGCCCGCTACACTGAGCACCAGAACACACTTAATAACTGATTTATTCTGCAGTGCTTAGTAGATCAGAACCCCTCTTTTTTTGTTCAGACTGCAGATTAGAACTAATGTCAGTGTCCGACTAATACATTCATTTGCAAGACAGCAAACGTGTGCTGCTGGATCAGGAAATGACAGAATTGGTACACTAGGAAAAATACAAAATGAGTGTACCATTTATTGTGAATTGTACAACATAATGTGTGGTGTTGCCCTCTTAAATAGGCTTTTCAGTAAAGCGCAAAGCTGAAAAAGCTTTATAGTTTCATGAAACACAGTGAGGTATAATAAATCTCTTTATTCAGCCATGTCAGGAAAACGAGCTCAGTGCTGCCAGGTGTTTTTCCCTTATTGGAGATGTTCTCATTGAAATGGCAACAAAGGCTGACATGCTGTGATTCCAGCATTAATCCTGCCTCTATCCACCAACTGATCTCCAAACCATCCCGTCCCAGCAGTCATGTCATGTCAAGAATAATTCCGCCGCGATGTGAATGTTAATGCCGACATATATCCGCTCTAGGAATGTTAATGGCATCATATATCCGCTTCCGGAATATTAATGGAATTGGCAGGAGAATACATACCACTGATAACCGCGTTGCTTCTGCTAGTTAGCTAGCCATTTAACTTTATGATTCTCAAAGAGGCCAGGCTAAATTGCCTCTCTGCCTGCCTCTGTGTATGGCTTTTTTCCCTCCTCCCCTGTCTTTCTCTTGTGCTGTCTGTTTCCCTCCACCCTCTTTTCTCTTTCTCCCGTCTTTTCTTTCTTATTCTCCTGCTCCTTCTCCCCCCTCCATTGCAAGGTACAGCCGTTGCCGTGGCAACGGGTGCCAATTGTGTTGCAACAAAAGAGCGTGCTTTCCTGCTCCCGGGAGGAGGTCCTTCAGTGCTGCCCTCCGACCTCTCCACATGCACGCACACACACATACACACACACACACACACCCCTCCTTCCCTGATGCGGGGGCCGTTGATGCATCCGCGGTTGCCATGGCAGTCAGCGTGGAATGACAGAGAATTAAGGGCAGGGACAAATGACAGACAGACAGAGATAGACAGAGAGAGAGAAAGAGAGAGAGAAAGAAAGAAAGATGAGTCAGTGGGGGATTAAAAAAAGATAATAATTGTTCGACCTTATCTATGCAGGTTAGCTACGCTGTCTACGCTGTGTTTTCCTTACAAAGGCTTCTAAATAATGTTCTCCAGTTGAAATCGCATGTCAGCCTATTTTTCTTCTACTTATGCAAGTTATCTTTGAAATTCAATTTTGAAAAAAAATCTTTGAATCACATTGTGAAAAATGTGAAAAATCACATTGTGCATTTTAAAGGAATTCTTCTATACCCTCAGTGGTCCTCTGATCTCCAAGCTGTGGTGATGCTTGCATACATGTATGTTTAAGTGCCTGAGTGAGTGGCAGGCATTAGTAGCATGCCGTCCTGCACAGCAGCCCTGCAGAGAGAGAGAGAGACGAGATGAGAGTTGGGCTTTTTTTGAAGGGGGGCAGATTGAGGTGCAAAAGGAGATTTATAAATGCACCTCATTGCAGGGGGTATCTAACGCAGCAGGAAGACCAAACCCCTGGCAGACAACAGCTGTCTCATACCACGGCCCTTAGTACAGTAATCCGTCTCCCAGACTCAAGACGGCCTGTGTTTGGGGAGAGGCAGCTTAAAGCAATACACTGTGTGCTCCACAGGTCACCAGGGCTGTGTAGAATCAGGAGCAGTGGGCAGCCCCACAGCCATCAGGGGATGTGCAGAGGATGAAAGGATTCTGTAATTCAGTCGAGCTTTTAAATGCCAGTTGAATTCAGATGAATCCAAATGCAATACATGTCAGTTTTGTTTAAGTTAACACTTAAATTCTGCAAAATGTTGCTGTCAAAATGTACATTTATATTGCTAATGCTAGACAGTAAATGGAAAATCTTTGAGCACAACACTGAAACCTGAACTGTTCCCGATGTGCAGGTCAGTACTTTGCATAACAGCCTCAGCCATCAGTGCATGAGTGTGTTTGACAGGGTGGGCGGAAGTGAGGCATGAAAATGAAATGCACTTTGAGTTCTTGGAGTGGTAGGAAAGTGTAATATAGACACAGCCCATTTGTCATCTGCAGTTTGAAGCCTGTGCATGAACACAACACAGTCATGTATATAACTTAAAAGCAAGTTTGTTGAGGTAGCAGCTGCAGGCATCTTGGCAAACAGACACACACTAGTACAGAGAGGTTGTGTACCATGAAATGGTATTTTTTTTTTTTAAAATAAGCTTATAATATATGAAGCAAAGAAAGATTTCCACAGGGAATTCCTTTATAATGTTAGATACATGTGACCATTCAATGAAAGGTCCTAATTTTGCCCCAGGCTTAATATCTATCCATTTATCTATGTATCTGTCTATAATGTAAAACCACAAAAATGTCATAAGGCTGGAACCCTAAACATGACCGCCCCCCCAGGCCTGACACATAAAACCTCAAAATAGTGTCCTTAAGAGCTAATGTGTAGTGAGTGAATATGTTGCCTATGTACATTCACGGAACCACTTAATCATCTTCCGCCTTGCACATCCACTGAAGTGTTTCACCCGTTTGTTTGTGGGGCATCTACAGGCAACGCACAATTGAGCTGATGTCTGTGCATGCATAGATGTGCCCTGGGGTCCCTTAGCGGGGAAAGTGTGTGTGTGTGTGTGTGTGTGTGTGTGTGTGTGTGTGTGTGTGTGTGTGTGTGTGTGCGCGCGTGTGTGTGTGTATGAAGGGGGGGGGGGGGGTTCCAGATGCACACATGGAGAGCTCATTAGGTCGCTGTAGCAAGAGTCGTGTGCCAAGGGGAGGGGGTGTTAAATGGAATGAATGTCACAGGACAAGCAGTAGGAATAATGAAGACCATGAGAGCAGTCGCTGTGATTTTTGTGTGTTTGTTTGTGCGTTTGGCAGAGGATTGTGGGTTTGTGGGGAATGTACTGGAAGAGTGGGTCATAGAGGCAGGTGTGCGTGTGTGTGCGCGCGTGTGTGTGTGTGTGTGGACGTGCAGGAGCTAGTTAGTGACGGTGAATAGGTATGTGTGCGTGCAAGTAAACGAGTGGAGTCCACTGGGCATGAAAGCTTCAGTGTGTGCGTGTGGGCATGTTTGTGTGTGTGTGTGTGTGTTTGTGTGTGTGTGTGCGTGTGCAAATGTGTATATGTTTGAAAGCACCTAATTGACTATAGTGAATAGTGCCTGGGCCATGTGAATGCGTGCATGTTTCTGCCCAGAGCTCTCTTTCTCTCTCTCGCTCTCTCTTTCTTTCTGTCTTTCATTCTCTGAATGTGTGTACGTGCATGCGGACTGTTTGATCTTGGTAATGCAATAAGGATGGCAGCAAAGGTTTGTCATAAGATCCACTATATTGAATTAACGTCTGCAGGCAGCTGTGGGTTAGTTAGTTAGTTAGCACACAAACAGGCGATACGCCAATGGGTTCTGTGTCCTAGTGTGACTGGCCTGGGACTCCTCCGCACGCGCCCTGTAGCCATGGACGGTGTTCCTAGCCCTCGTCCCTTGGCTGAGATGAACTTGAGCATCCTCAGTGGGCAGTGACGGGCCACTTAAAGAGCCTGGGTTGACAGGCCGTGTCCCTCCTCCACATAGAGGGCCCAGCGAATGTTTTGATAAGAGCTAAAGGCCTTTTTTTCAGCGTAATCAAATTTACATTGAATGCAACCCTGAATGAAAAGAGCACAGTTTGCTTGGGAATGAGGAAAATCAATCTGTTTAGTGCAGCATTGCAATGTATCATGGATGTCAGATCACCCATCAGATTAGTTATTCAATTGTAAAGACATTCAAGGCACACAACAGCCAATATTTGGTGGCAGAAACAAAGACATCAGTTGCTCTCAGGGCTCACCTTATCACGCAGAAGCATTTTGCTGTGTCACATCATCAGAGAGAGAACAGGAAATATTTTCTCATGGAATTGAATTCTACAGTAGCAAATATCAGGAAATTTCAGTGTATAACTATACTGTATACACATGACAAATCTAAACACATGGGTGAACAGGATCCAAATGATCAAAAATATTTCCCGGGACATGGTGAGTCACACATCAATAGCATGGTCTTCGATAATGATAGATAGATGGATAAATAGATATATAGATAGATTGATAAATAGATAGATAGATAGATGGATGGATAAATAGATAGATAGATAGATAGATAGATAGATAGATAGATAGATGGTTAAATAGATAGATAGATAGATAGATAGATAGATAGATAGATAGATAGATAGATAGATGCTTTTTTATCTAGAGGGAAATTAAGGAAATCTTTCTATCTAACTTATTATCAGGCTTGATTGACTGTCTGTGTAATCTGAAGATCTGGCTGGTGTTTTCAGTGAGAAAATCCTCATACATGGCGTTATATGATGGCTAATTCCTAATTGATATGGTTCCGAGTTGAGAAGTTCATTCCCACAGGAGCTCAGAAGGCATCAAACCCTGGTGTCTGAGAAATCAATTACTCCTTGACTGTTTTTTGCTCTCTGGTAGGGGTGTAAATCTGCTGGAAGAATACAGAAATATGCTGTGTTAAATATGGATTAGGCGTACACAACGCATCACTGCATCAAAACCCTTTTGTGTGCAAATGGCCAACTCTAACATGCATTCTAATCCTATTTTATAGGCTGAGGGGAGGCAGGAAAGAGTCAGTGTGTGTGTGTGTGTGTGTGTGTGTTTATGAGCATTTGCATGTATGGAGGCGGGAAACAGATTCAGGCTCCAAATGAACGCAGAAAGCCGAGCATGTGTGTTACGACAGGTGCAAAGACACTTAGACACAGGCATCCACTGCAGCTGACAGGAGCCTTCATGTCTCCATTGGAATGAAGCTGATAGAGTGTAATGATCTGTGTGTGTGTGTGTGTGTGTGTGTGTGTATGTGTGTGTGTGTGTGTGTGTGTGTGCGTGTGTGTGGCGTGTGTGTGTATGTGTGTGTTTGTAGGGTTGTAGTGTATATATGTCATGATGTATTTGTATGCACAGTATATAACCAAGCGTAGTGTAGTCCCAGGTGCAAAGACACTTAGACACAGGCATCCACTGCAGCTGACAGGAGCCTTCATGTCTCCATTGGAATGAAGCTGATAGAGTGTAATGATCTGTGTGTGTGTGTGTGTGTGTGTGTGTGTGTGTGTGTGTGTGTGTGTGTGTGTGTGTGTGTGTGCGTGTGTGTGTATGTGTGTGTGTTTGTAGGGTTGTAGTGTATATATGTCATGATGTATTTGTATGCACAGTATATAACCAAGCGTAGTGTAGTCCCAGGTGCAAAGACACTTAGACACAGGCATCCACTGCAGCTGACAGGAGCCTTCATGTCTCCATTGCAATGCAGCTGATAGAGTGTAATGCTCTGTGTGTGTGTGTGTGTGTGTGTGTGTGTGTGTGTGTGTGTGTGTGTGCGTGTGTGTGTTTGTAGGGTGTAGTGCATATACGTCATGATGTATTTGTGTGCACAGTATATTTACATTTACATTTATGCATTTAGCAGACGCTTTTATCCAAAGCGACTTACAACTCATCAACTATCAATTGTTCAGGGCCAGTCTCCCCTAGAGCAACTTAGGGTTAATTGCCTTGCTCAAGGGCACAACGGTGGCAGCCGGGATTCGAACCCACAACTTTTCAGGCTACTTACATGCTAGCCAGGTTCCTTAACCAAGCGTAGTGTAGTTCCCCACACTCAAACGCTGTCCCACACTGAGGCTGAGGCAGTGCTGTGGTGTTACTGAATGTGGTAATACAGTCAAAAGCAGGGAGATGCTTTGTCAACAGTGACAGTACTTAGTAGGCTATTTACATGTAGGTGTGTTTTAAGGGCAATCCAAGTGCTCAGATTTGGCATCATATGTCGTAATTCCTGAATGGTTCCTTAAACGGACTCTGAATTGCATCCAAACTATTTTTTGTGCACAACTTTCACAACTTCACTCACAGTGCTCTTCACAAGAGCTCCTTGCTGTGTTTGGAAACTCATTTGGCATAGCACAACATTACCCATAATCCTCTGGGGGGAGTGAATAGTATTTCATTTAGCTCATCTGCAAAATTTGGGCAACCTCATCTGCCCCTCCCATTGCCGCCTCGACAAACTGCTGTCACAAAGGCCGCCCCCCCTGCAGGAGGGATGGGGGGGGTGTTTAGGGAGGGGTGTAGTAGGGGGTAGTTACTCTACTGTCTGGAGCTGCTTCCCCTCCCCCAGCCAGAGAGAGAGAGGGGGTGAAAGGGAGTGAGGAGGGGGATTTACATATTAAAGCTCTGCTCAGCAGCTGCCCCCCCCAATAGCCTCTTCCCCTCTCCTTCAGCATCTCTCACTGATCTGGAGTCAGGTTTCCCTGCCTGCAGTGGAATATCAATCTCCATAGAGTTCCTTCTCTCTCTCTCTCTCTCTCTCTCTCTCTCTCTCTCTCTCTCTCTCTCTCTCGGAGCACTGACCTGAGGTCAGCTGGGAAATGGAAAGTGATTTGATTTGATGAAGAGAGAACAGATAATGAGAGGTGATGTTGGGTGGGACTGGGGGGGTTGGGTTGACCCAACTGCAACAGTACACTTGCCCACCCACTAATCACCCCCCATGACACACACACACACACACACATACACATATTCTGCCCCCCCCCCACACACACACTGTCCTGCTCTTGTTTTGTAATGGATTCATAGGGTTGAGCTGGGTGTGGTCATGATGGAGGTGTTGGTGGAGCTGGGTGTCCGGTGACAGGGCGCGGTTTACTGTATTGTGTGTGAAGCCTGCAGTGACTGTGAGGCCAGTGGGCCTCTTTTGTTATTGTTTATCTGTGCTATATTATGCAATGTAGTGAGTTTATGTAAGTGTGAGTAAACAGTGATGTTGCGTTACATGGTGGCGTGTTAGTGAGGGTCAGCTGACTAGGGATTTGAGGTTATCTAATTCCATTTGGCACATAATGGCTCTGAGTTGGCCGCAACAGCCCATAATAAACATTAAATACAGCAATTACTTTTCCACAGAAGGCAGTATTCAGCTATAGTGCATCCCTTAAAGAGTGAATGAAAGAGTGCGACCTCACACCTCCTCCATTGAAAGAGAGTGTTTTCGTGAACAGTAACACAATACGCTACATGAGAGGCCTGCCTCCGCTTTTCCCAGCCATGGAGTGGGTTTTGGGTTTCGTCTGACCTAGACTCTGATGTGTTGTAACTCCTAATGTCCTTGATGTGTCTGTTTAACCTTTGACCTCTCCATCTGACCCCCACAGCCCTTCCACCCCATGGTAAACCTGGAGTGCTCGCCCGACCTGCGGACCTTCCTGTGCGCCCTGTATGCGCCTGTGTGCACTGAGTACGGCCGCATGACGTTGCCGTGCCGACGCCTGTGCCAGCGCGCCCAGGCAGAGTGCCACCAGCTCATGGAGATCTTTGGCCTCAGCTGGCCTGAGGAGATGGAATGTGAGAGGTGAGGGTGAAGCCTCTGGAAAGCGTTCAACAACTTGACAAATAACATCTAAAAATATAACAATAATGAATACAGTATAAAATGACGTATTAATGTGATATCTGTGTGAAAAATGTGCTTCATTTGATCTACAGCTTTTTGGAACATGCTACTTTTAGAACATACTACTATATTTTTATTAGAACCTGCTAATTTGTCATGATAATATAATGAATATATTAGATGAACTTATGATGCATTGATGTGAATATATTCTATAGTCATATGGATCCTTGCCCATTCCCATTTTTTGAATCTTGAATGTGTGTGTGTGTTCTGTCCTCTCCCAGGTTTCCAGATTGTGAGGATTCATACCCACGCTCTGTGGATCTCCTTCCCAGCTCTTCTGCCACAGCAGAGCCTCCTGCCCAGGTGCAGCGCGACTACGGCTTCTGGTGCCCACGTGAGCTCAAGGTGGACCCTGGCCTGGGCTACACCTTCCTGGGTGCGCGCGACTGCTCTGCTCCCTGTCCCAGCATGCACTTCGGTCGCGACGAGCTCGTCTTCGCTCGCTACTTCGTGGGCGTGGTGTCCATAGTGTGCCTGTCGGCCACGCTCTTTACGTTCCTGACCTTTCTCATTGACATGGCGCGCTTCCGCTACCCCGAGCGGCCCATCGTCTTCTACGCCGTCTGCTACATGATGGTGGCGCTCATCTACTTCCTGGGCTTCCTGCTGGAGGACCGCGTGGCGTGCAACCCGGCCAGCCCCGGAAGGTTCCGCGCTGCCACCATCACGCAGGGCTCGCACAACAAGGCCTGCACCCTACTCTTCATGACTCTCTACTTCTTCACCATGGCCGGCGGTGCCTGGTGGGTGGTGCTCACCCTCACCTGGTTCCTGGCCGCCGTGCCCAAGTGGGGCAGCGAGGCCATCGAGAAGAAGGCACTCATCTTCCATGCTGCCGCCTGGGGCCTGCCAGGCATTCTCACCGTCACTCTTCTGGCCCTCAACAAGGTGTGGATTTCTACAGTGTTTGTATGACAATGTATTAGGACGTATGTATTGTACTTAAGTATCTCATTTATTTAAATAGCGCATTTTTCCATGCAAAGGCTTTAAAACAAACACAAAGACGGACGTAGACATAAGACGAACATGAAACATAAAACAGTCAGCCAGTCATGGGGAGTGAGGTTTGCACGTAAGACCTCCACACACCATTCCCCTACTGATATTCAGTTACCTAAATTCCACTGCTTTCTACTGAGTTCATTGTTTTCCTACTACTCACACCAGTGTACACCTTTTACCTCTCACACACACTACTGTAGTTTTGCCAGTGCTGCTTAAGAAAATCCATTGTTGGTTGGCTGTTTGTCAGCTGAAGGTCTCCGCATTGATATGCAGGAACATCTGACAGTTTCATTTGAAATGTGTTAGTGCTGGTGTGCAGTGGCCTTTAAGATTTGTTTTTGTGCTTCGGCTTAAATGTCAGTCCAAAAGTTGCTGTGGATAACATCTTTGAGATAACTGAATAAGCACAAATGCTTAGATTCAGTTAATTGAATATAGTCTGTTTAATAAACGGTAAACAAATGTGAATAAATGCCTAGGTGGAGGGCGACGGGCTCAGCGGCGTGTGCTTCGTGGGGATGTACGACGGCGTGGCGCTGCGCTGGTTCCTGCTGGCACCGCTGGGTGTGGATGTGGTGCTGGGCGTGGCCCTGCTGCTGGCTGGCATCGCTGCGCTCAACCGTGTGCGCATGGAGATCCCGCTGGAGAAGGAGAACCAGGACAAGCTGGTGAAGTTCATGATCCGCATCGGCGTCTTCTCTGCACTCTACCTGGTGCCGCTGCTCACCGTCATCGGCTGCTACCTGTACGAGCACAGCTACCGGACGCTCTGGGAGACCAGCTGGGTGCAGGAGAAGTGCCGACATTACCACATCCCCTGCCCATTCCAGGTGAGGCCTCTACCACATGATCCACTGCCATCATTATCAGAATCAAATGAAGAAATCACTTACACTACACCCACATCCTCTGTCTCTCGTACCAAACTTCTACAACATCTATGACAATATTGTGTAAAATAATCTGGTCAGGATTATACACCATACACCATACACCAGTGCTGTGGTCAAGTTTGCTGTGGTGAGTGTAATGTTTGTGATGCCTGAGGCGCTACCACAGTTTGTGCTACTGCAGTGTTGTCAGTATTGAAGCTTATGTTTTACTGGATATATGCAAACCCAAGAACTTTTTAAGGGGTTATACAGTGTATATCTGCGTATCACATAGACTACAGCCCTGCACACACACAAATATAATTTCACTCAGTGTGAGCGCAAATGCCGGTCTCAGAGAGGAGGCCATGATTAGTCATTGACTTCATGTTTTGCTCCTCAGCCCAAACCACACAAAGGGCCCTCTTGTCTAATTTCAGTGGGTAGAAAAGCTAGCCCATTGACATACTAGCTCTAGCTAATCTGTTCTGCTGGTCATTTTCAGTCCAATTCACTTCTAGTCAATTCAGTTTTGAATCCAATTCACTTCCATGCTATTCCATTTTCAGTTCAGTTCAGTTCCATTGTTCCATTGTCAGTTCCACAGTTCCATTCCATCAATTGTTCTAGTCAATTCCAATTCCATTTTATTTCCCTTTGTAGTGTATTGTATGAAAATGCTGTTTGTCTCCAGCAGTGTATTTTCATTACTGTGGATTAGCCGTATGTCTTCTGCTCCAGCGTGTCTGAGTGCAGATAAATGGGGTTTTAGTTAGCATGCTCCGCAGGGGAGCAACCAGGCCGCTCCGTAGCTGACTGCCTGGAGCCAAACTCCCATTCTCCACCATCAGTCCTAAATTATTAAGCACCTTCCTCCTGTGTGTGTGTGTGTGTGTGTGTGTATATGTGTGTGTGTGTGCGCGCACATGTGTGTGTGTCTGTCTGCACCTGCTCATTGTGTCTCACTTTGCGACAGACGGTAGACTGTGCCGGTTTGATATATAACTCTGTGTGTGTGTGTGTGTACAGATGTTCTGTGCCACAGGAAGGTTATGAAGTGTGTGTGTGTGTGTGTGTGTGTGTGTGTGTGTGTGTGTGTGTGTGTGTGCCACAGGAATATTTTGAAGCTTAGCGTGTGTGTGAGTGTGTGTACGCGCACAAGTTAAAGTAATGGAATGTTTATGTGTACTGTATGTGTTTACTCTCTCATTAAAAGTGGGTGTGATGTGAATGTGTGTTGCGGTGTGTGTGTATGGTGTGCTCGTTGTCTCGCTGGAAACCCAGTTGTAGATGCCAAGCCTCCAAGCACTTGGGCAGAAACAATCTGATGAGTTTAAAGTGCTGCTCCATTTCCTCCCCACCAGAGGAGCCTAAAGACAGAACCGTGGGGAGTACAGGGACTAGGGGCTGTTGTCTGTGGCGCCTTTGAAAGCTTTTAAAGGCCAATCTAGTTGTGTTTATTTATATACGTTTATCTGTTTAACTTTTTTGAATCTCTGTTCTTGTCCAGCTGTTGCACGGCCAATAACATTTCATTTTCAGTCACTATTTCAGAACCAGCCAAATGTGGGCTGCAATGCTAAACAGTACCTAAATATCCATAAGCATCATGAATTTGTGATATTCAACACTTCTAGTCAATAGATTCCATACACCAGTTGAAGAGACAGTAGCTTAACTGCATTACTCCATTGAGGCTATTTAGAGAAGCATCCGTCTGATACCGTGACCATGGCCTTTTAGAACACTTTGGGCTCCTCTATTCATAGGACTCCCTTGATTTGCCGGAATCATCAAGTCTTTATTTTTGGCTGTGCGACTGTGCAAAAAGCCCAGCAGCCCCACGTTCCGCTATCCTCCCTGTTCCCCCGTGGTTCATCTGGTTCATCAGAGTAATACAGACTCATTCAGGCGGCGCAGCGCAGCACTGCTAACGTTATACAGAGCAGCTGCTCGGCTATTTGCAGTTCAGCAGCGTTAGTGTAGCGTAGTGTAGCCGCATGTCGCTAATACAACCGAGGAGCAGCATGATGAGGAGATCAGCCCAAATTCTGTAGGACAGGCAAAGAGAGCCTAAGCAAGTTAAGTCAGCATTGCAGCATGCTGGGATATGTCTGAATAACGTGTGTGTGTGTGTGTGTGTGTGTGTGTGTGTGTCTGTGTGTTGCCTTAGGCTGATGCGAACAACTAATGAGGCCATCTCTTGTGCTGTGCATTTGTATGAAAAGCGAGGGCTCAGGATGCATCATGATGTGTGTGTGTGTGTGTGTGTGTGTGTGTGTGTGTGCAGTGTGTGTGTGTGTACATGTGCGTCTGTTTGTTATGTGAGTCTTGTGCCCAATCATTACTTGATGTACGTCTGTATCCCTGTTCAACTTTGGAGTATTTAAATGAAGGACAAAATGGCTGACAGTCAGAGGAAGGGCTCAGGTGCTGTTCAGAGAGAAGAGAACAATGAGAGAAAGAGTGATGTAGAGAAAGAAATAGAAGGATGAGACAAAGATAGATAGACACTGTGTTGGCTGCTGTTTTGTTTATGCCTTGAGCAGGGAGCAGTGAGCTGCACAGAGATGAATCATAAACACACACACACACACTTCATGATGCATCCTGAGCCCTCGTCTTTATCTTCTCCCACTCTCTCTCTCTCACTCTCTCACTCAACACACACACACACACACACACACACACACACACACACACACACACACACACGTAGCCCAGAGCTTCATCACACACAATGCACACGCATCCCTGCACAAACATACAAACACACTATCACCCAGCCCCACTGATTACTAGTAGTCTTTGAAGTTATTTGAGCAGATGTGTAGCTTACAGTCAGGCTACATGCGGTCATGTTTTATACATTTTTATACCTCCTCCCTGTGTGGAAGAGGATAAATTACCCCTTATTTGCCCTCTCTCTGCCTCCTTCTCTCTCTCTCTCTCTCTCTCTCTCCCTCTCTTTCTTTCTCTCCCTCCCTCCCTCTTTCTTTATCTCTCTCTTTCTCCTATGCATACACATTTGTTTTTCAGACAGATGTCAACCCAAGCAAGGCTGTCATCCATACTGTCTTAGTTCTCCAAGAAAGCTTCTGTTCTACACAACCTATTTCTGTCACTGCCTGGGTTTTCCACTCAGCCTGTCTTACACTTACTCTGGCTCTTTACTCTACAGGGGATACATACATATTTACACACATGAAGTACATTCTGTTCAGCACAGACACATGCACACAAATACATGCAAAGACAAATGTTATCTTCATAGGTCTTAGCAAGGCTGAAAGTGTAAACTTTGTCACAGTGTCAGGTGTGAACTTTGACCTTGCTGTTGCTGGTGTCCTCTCTGACCCTGAGCCATGAACCTTCATAGACTGAACTTGCATAAATGAATGAATGAACGAATGGCATGAATCAGCCAAACATTAAGTCGGTTCATGCCACTTGGGTTTTGGAGTGTTTTGGCTGAGGGCTGAGGATGACCTTCACTCCTCTCCTCCTGTGACCCCTAGGTGGAGCAAACCAGCCACCCCGACCTTGCCCTGTTCCTCATCAAGTACCTGATGACCCTGGTGGTGGGCATCCCATCTGTCTTCTGGGTGGGCAGCAAGAAGACCTGCTTTGAGTGGGCCAGCTTCTTCCATGGGCACCGCCGGAAAGAGTGAGTGCCTCTCCTCCCTTCTGTTGGCTTTCATTATAGTGAGTGTGTGGGCATTTCTCACCAGGTCCAAACAGTAACACAGAGTCCTACCGCTAGTACAGGCTTGGGATGGAGAGTTGAGATATTTCTCCGGGGCACACACTTTTTCTCAAGGATACACACAGTGCACACTTATAATGTGTCTTTTAGATCCATTTGGACAACATTTGAGAATAGATGCAGATGCAGGCTGTCTTGCATCTTATAGGATATTAAATTGCATCAGACACACATAGCCTAATACATGCAGTACTCTCATCCTTGACTAACACTAAGCTGGGTCTTTAATGTCCACTCAATCTTTATTTGGAATTTTAATTTTTATTTTCCTGCCGTTGGGATTTAACCTCTAGTGTTTGCATTTGAAGTCTGAGGTTGTGGCTATGCATGTGCATGTATGCGAGTGGAGCAGAGCTCAGTGGCGAGTGTGAGGGAGTCATCATTACCTCAGTCCAGTGGGCATCGGTGATGCTCCAGTGCACTTGTCCACTCACATCTTTCAGTGCTTGCATTTCCCTTCGCAAATAATGGATCAGCCCCAGATTTATAAGACATAACTGTGTTATGACTGCTGTCCAGATGGTTCATGTCTGAAAGTCATTAGGAATAAAGAGGTTAAAGGTGTTGCATTCAGGCAGGTCATCTTCTCCTGAAGTAGCCACAATATAGTTGTCCATTTCATTGTGAATTCAGCATAATCTAATTAAGTATTAGTAAAGTTGCCATGTTATTAGCCTCATGTACAGTAGTATAGCCTATACACCATAGAATTTGTAACAGTTCTTAGTTAAAGACTGTGGTATGGCAACACTTTTAACAGTGGTGTTATTAGTAGTTGGTCTGCTGTGGTGTCTGTAAATCTGCTGTGAAGTGTGTTTTGGCACGAGTAGTGTGTTCTAGGTCTGTAATACACATGAGTTTGTGTTGCTTTGAACGTGTCTGTTAAAGCTACAGGGTACAGAATGCTGTTCCGTACAGTAATTAAATGATGTTACCTGCACTACACAGAAGGGGTAGATTTGGATTGTTGTTATAGTTGTAGTGCATCATAACAACATTATATACAGAATGTACTGTGTATGTTGTAGAATGTGTGTATGTTGTAGAGTGTGTGTATACTGTAGAATGTGTGTATGCCCTAAAATATCTGTGTACTTTAGAATGTGTGTATGCTATAGAATGTGTGTATGCTTTAGAATGTGTAGTTTGTAGTGTGGGGCAGTGATGGTGAAACGGACTCCCCTCTCTGCACTCACACCCCTCTCCCCTGTAATCAGCGTGTTAACCCCGTCTTCCACCCCCTCCTCTACGCACCCCTTCCCTCTCCCCCTCCCCCGCATGGCCGTCTTCCCCTTCTCTCTGCCCTCGCTCCTGCACCTCTCTCTGCCCTCCCTGCCGGCCATGTTCCCCTCCCTGTCCCCATCCGTGTCTCCGTCCCTCTCTCACACACCCGCTCCCTCTCCTTCTCCGCCCCCCAGTAGCATGGTGAAAGACAGCCAGCAGGGTCTCCAGGAGCAGGACCTGTCCCAGCTGCTGCTTCGCGAGCCTGGCGCCCCTGTAGTCAGGAAGTCCCGGGGCACGTCCACGCAAGGCACCTCCACCCACGCCTCCTCCACCCACCTGGCCATGCTGGATGAGCCGGCCAGCGCCAGCACCAGCCGGGCAGGGAGCGTCCGCAGCAAAGCCAGCAGCCACCCCGGCAGCCAGCGACGGGCCAGAGATGGCAGGTAGGGGAACATCAGTGCATGCTAACATCAGTTAGCATGATGGTACCATAGTGGTTAAGGAACCTGGCTAGCGTGCAAGTAGCCTGAAAAGTTGTGGGTTCGAATCCCAGCTGCCACCATTGTGCCCTTGAGCAAGGCACTTAACCCTAAGTTGCTCTAGGGGAGACTGGCCCTGAACAATTGATAGACTTACAAAATGTAAGTTACTTTGGATAAAAGCGTCTGCTAAATCCATAAATGTAAATGTAATGTTAACATACAGTAAAGAGCATTTTTACACAACCTAGTGTGCTTTACCACTTTACCACTCACTAGATCTATTTACAGCTGAAATGTACTCTGTAGCACAACAATAACACAGTTAAGTTATATAATATAGCACAATTCTATAAATGATAATGGCACAGGGATGGTGATAACCCAGTGGTTAAGGAACAAGGCTAGCATGCTAGTAGCCTGTAAATTTTGGGTTTGGACCGTGTCTGCCACCTCTGCGCCATAGAGCACGGCACTTAACACCAAATTGCTCCATGTGGAGTCTGACCCTGAAGTAATTATGACTTTGAATTAAATAAAATGCATAAGTGTAAATGTAATTCTCCAGTTATCATGTGACAGTATGTTCTGATTCTTTAAAGGATTCTTTTAAAGTCACATACTGCTTATCTATAAGTTAAACACCTGATTGGGCACTGAAACATACTGATAACCATTGTACATGTTTGTTTGTGTGTGTGTGTGTGTGTGTGTTTTGTGTGTTTAGATGCACAGCCACCAGTTTCCGTGGCCCTGAGGAGAGACTTCCGTACGGCAGCATGCCCCGTCTCATCGACCAATCACGTCACTGCAGCACCAATCGCCTGGAGAGCCAATCGCGCCATGGCAGCACCCAGCGGCTGGATAGCCAGTCAAGGCACGGCAGCACACGGGATCTTACCGTCACCACTCAGGCTGTGCAGAGCACCCCTGGCAACGGCATCCATCGAGTCGTGGAGGAGGATGGGGCCACAGCTTGAGTTGGGGGGAGGCTACTCTCTCCAAAAAGGAAGAAAATGAGCAAAGGACTCATGTATAAAAACATGTATTTTTGGATGCTGGTCGATATTCATCGGCCCACCTCTTCTCCAAAGTACCTCTTTCCTGTAAAGACTGGGAAACAGGGTGGGATGTAGTCTTGTGACTGAAACCCCAAAGTGACATAGACAGACTCTGAAGGATTTTGTTATCAGTGCAGAGTAGAGATATGGAATGGTACTTAATTTGATTACAGAAAGAATGTGAGTTTACTATGCTCATCGAGAGAGAGAGAGAGAGAGAGAGAGAGAGAGAGAGAGAGAGAGAGAATGTTAGGACAGGATGTCTCTTCGTTGCTTGAGCTTTCTTCGGTCTACTACTGACTACTGTACTGGGCACGGGGTTCAGGTGTAGTGTCAAGGCGTAAGGTACTGTGCTTTGTGTGAGCTACATTGATTCCATACATTCAAAGCACTGTGGAGGACACGCAGGCCAGCCATGGTGGAGTTGCTGGTGCGGAGACCATTATCTGGACCCAAAGTTTGACCTCTGCTACACTTCCCTACCCTTCCGCTGTTTATTTACAAACTCTGACACTCATTTGGGTGCCAGCGAGACTCTGCCAGATTGGATGTGTTTGTTTTTTGTTGCACTTCGGATTGAAACAGTTCATGTGTGCTTGTGGCAAGTCTCCTTGCTGAACAATGGGGCTGGTGTTGTTGAATGGTTTGTCTTAATTGGATCTTGTAAATTAGAATTTCAAGGGTCAAAAAATGGCTGTGTCTCAAAGCTGCAAGTAGAGAGGAATTCCAAACAACTCTTCATTTATGGAACTGTAGCATAGATAGTGTTCAGATTTCCTTTCAGGGCAAAGTCCTTCAACTAGGACACCATTCATTTGACTACTTCTCTGCCCTTCCTCTTAGGATTAAGTACTTTTTTGTGTAGGGAGATGAAGTTTAGCTCTGTTTTCAAATAGTTGCATTGAATGTGTATAGATGTAAATGTTTTTTTTTCTTTTTGTTTATTTTTCTGGACAAATGTGAAATTTGTAATAAAGCATCATTTTGTGTGACAAGGAGGATGTTCCTGCTGTTGTATGTAAAGAAAGCACAAACATGGCAGACATCAATAACAAAAAACTGGAGCCACAGCTTTAATAGGTCTCCGTTTTTATTGAATTACATCGGAGTCAGGTTAATATAATAATTTCTCCACAAACATGTGGTGGCCAGTTCCATACATTTTTCGCTTAACCTCCCACCTTAAATATCTCTGTGCAAAAAAAAAAAAAATCTACCTGCGGTGGACAGCCCTCATAGAACCTTGCACAAAACTCATTGTGTGAGTGAATTTAACTTTGCATAACAGCATAACAAAAAAATAGAACCCCAAGAAATGATTACACCTATGACATGCAAAAACAAACTGTACAAATTATTACAAGGTATTTCCTTTAAAAAAAAAGGTGAGTGAAGACAAACTTAAGTTTCAAAGGCAATTTCTCTTCTGAACAATCCCCTCTAAAATGTCTACCGTGTGTCTTCCAAACCAAACCCCATTCTAGCCCCTGTGCACCTTTTAAAAAGCGCTTAGTTGCGTCACCATTTTAATAAAACCTTCTGATTCGGACATTTTGGTCAAACACAGCTTTGTGTTAGCAGCACTCTGACACAAGAGTGTTAGTTGGGGACAGACTATCCTGAGAAGGGTGCTACTAGTCAAAGACTTGGCATCCAGTTATTCCTTCGTATCAAGGAGCTCATTTCTTTCACATTCAACTAATTTATACAGACTCATACAGACGGGCTGATTTTATCCAGAGTACAAATAGGGGCTTCCAAAGTCTAATATCACGGCATCTAGCTAGGCTTTTTTGGTAACAAAAAAATCATGACCATAACTTGGAATGAAAGGGACATTACACCCATTCTTACTGAGATGACAGTGGCCTTATTGTGCAGTTTTTACCATTTGTGTGGTAGTCCCATTTAAACATCACAGGATTACAATCTTCAATGTAAAATACATTACTTCCATAACTGTCTTTACCATTCTGGCAACATTGTTAAAAAAAGGATAAAAACAACTCAATGAAAAATAAAACCATTGTAAACCTCCTCAGTTAACTTCAAGTTTCCGATTTTATGAAATAATGTAATTTCTTGGAACATCTGGGCTGTTGTCTCGAACAATGAGATTTGTTCCTCCGAGTAAGGCCTGTAACTTCACATTTGTCATCTTGGAAACATTAGAACAGAGAAGGTGTTTGAACAACTAAAGTGATACATTCCAGTACCCATTTCTTCTTATACTGCCTACAGTTGCTCTCTGTTGTTGTAAATACAACTAAGTCCAACATAGATCAAACTGGTCCTTCCAACAAACATCTATGGGCATTTCGTTCAAAATGTTCAAGTACATCAAGCCTTTTACAATGCATCTGCAGTGGTCATGACAGCAGTATAAAAAAGTCCTACAGTGAACAGTTGCTTTTACAGAATGTTTTTCCATGTGTGTTTTTTATACAATTCTGTGGCAATTTTAAACTAACTAAACAATCTTAAGATAGCTTTTTTGTGGTCACGTAACATTAAGATAGCTTTTTTTGTGGTCACGTAACATTATTTTCCGGTTTCAAAAACTGTCACCAAGGTGAAACGTCAAGATGTCTTACTTGTGCACAATGTCTGACTAGTCTAGAGCATGAGGAAGGTGATGCACATTCATTCTGATCGGGAACAAGACGGTACTGAGACGAGAGCATATGAGGAAGCATATGAAGTAGTGGAGGATCCACTGACCTGACTGTACGTGCAAGGTAAAACAAACTAAAAAAAAACATTGTAAGCTGTAATGCATAATTAAATGTTTCTTTCTCTGACATAACAGATGGATAGCACTCCAATAGTCTGAGAATTAAATAAAAACAATTCTAAAACTCTAAGGAGAAAAAATTAACATCAGAAGATGCATCCAACCAGACAGAGCAAGTGGTTTTAAAAGACAAGACTTGAGCGAGTCTACTCCACTGGAGATTCTCAAGAACGTGTGTAAGTGCCATCCTCTCTCACCGGTTCTCGGTTCTATAGTATTTCCTCATTATATATTAGGCTCTATTTTAATGTATGTACATCACTGGATATGTGGGCGTGTCCGTGATGCAAAGGGCTGGGCTGATTGGGTCTAAAACTATAGGAAGATTGACTTGCGTAAAAGTAGGAGTGGTCATTAGGTTTGATAACTTGAGGGGCGTCACCCATAGCATCCCTACAGTTCTATAGCAGGAGGACAGCAGATTGCGAGTGTGAATGTGTTGCATGTATGTGTGTATGTGTGTGTGTGTGCGTGGGTCTGCTGAGTGCTTCTGTCAGTCCATGTTAGGCAGTTTAAGCTTTTTCTCTCGTTCTCTTGCTGATGAAACAAAGGCGTCGCACTTGTACAAGTCGATGTGCTGAGGATATTGAATGAGATGTGGTGGCATTGGTTTTAACAGTGAGCCCCTCCCCCAGCTTTAATTTGGCCAGTTGGTTCAGTCTGCAAATCACAGGCCAAAGGGTGGAGGGATGTGTGTGTGTTTGTGTGTGTGTGTGTGTGTGTGTGTGTGTGTGTGTGTGTGTGTGTGCTGGTTGGCGGGGGGGGGGAGGCGCTCTTTCACATTGAGTAATAAATAAGGAGTTAACCCCCAAAATGATATTATATACAGATGCCAGTCACAGAGTGTAAAATCTCCCCGTCTTGAACAATGGGTTTGGTTGTCCAGTGAGTAATCCAGGTTCAAGACCACCAAATATGGGA
This sequence comes from Tenualosa ilisha, assembly GCA_015244755.2. Lineage (NCBI taxonomy): Eukaryota > Metazoa > Chordata > Actinopteri > Clupeiformes > Clupeidae > Tenualosa > Tenualosa ilisha. Next base: position 186,421 of record PYXC01002113.1, on the reverse strand, counting down.
TTCAATTTCAGCCATGCTCCAGTTCCAGTTACAAAGCAGGTCTGTAGAAAGAGGGGCGGGGTGTTTCACAACTATTTGTTTTCCCTTACACACACACACACACACACACACACACTCACACACACACACACACACACACACACACACAATGCATTCATTTCAATTGACACTCAGGTCATAGTAACAGTGGCCTCTCTCGACTTGGGGGATGGGGGTATATGTGTGTGTATCGGGGGGGTGAGTGTTAAGCGCCTTTAAGACAGAGGACAGAGCTTGGAGGAGTGCTGTTGGTCGAGAACACAGGGAAGAGGGCAGTTTGGACAGTGGAGGAGTAGGAGTTCAATAGAGAGAAAAAGAGAGAGGGAGGGGAGAATAGTTTTGGGGGGGGGGTGGACTGCTCTCATGTATCCCACGCTGTGCGGTCTGTGCTCTCTAAGGAGAGGGACTTGGTCTTGTGTGGGGAGGCGGGGCTCGGCGGGCTGCTGAAGGTGGAGCTGTTGGAGGCGGTGGAGTGACGCGGAGAGTCCGAGTCCTGGAGGAAGAGGAGGAAGAAGAGGAAGGAAAAAAAAAAACTAATTTAGGGACAAAAGTTTAGACAACATGAACGGAGAGACAAAGAGAGAGAAGGACAGAGAGGAAAGGGAAGAAACAGGAGACTCAAGAAATGACAGAGAAAGTTCTGGAACTCTATAGTAATTGCCATCTTTTCCAGTTTTGTTGGTTAGAACCTTTTTATTTATGTGTGGCTGATCAAGAGTGAAGGGTTGGGTTCTTAAACTTTATAGCAAGCCAGTATACACACTAGACACTAGTGAAGCATGGCATCTCTGCCTCTTCTTATTAGGGGAGCAATATGGTGGCGTGGGCGATGGCCTTCATCTGGGCATGCAATTCTCCAGGTAGCAACAGCTGAATATACATCTGCACAGTTCCAGCTGGCATGCTCACGTCAACATCTCCCCAGTCACAGCTGAGGAGAGGGTGGAAAAGCTCACTTTTGATAAATCAAGGCTTTTTACCATAGCGGCGATTGTTTTTTAGAGACTGTACTTGCTAGTCAGCTAAAGCCAGTTAAATGGCCACATTTTGATTATTTTAATGGCATTGTACATGTTTTTATGTCTTTTAGATATTTAAACATAATAAAGTTTAGGGTGGAAAACTGACAAACATACAGCAATTCTGGAAGCTTGACCAAATGTTATTATGTATGCATTACCTCCTTAATTTAAAAACATTGGCAGGAATATTGAACATTTAACCATGGCTTTAGTTGAACTTGGTTTTAAAACTAGAGGCAGTATTTTTCCGTTGTTTTGACACCAGACATTACATGTTGCAGTGGCATGCCACTTTTGGTGAAATTTCAGAATGTGTTGTGGGAACATGTAAAATCATTAGGGCACATAAACATGCTTGCTAACAAATCATCTGTATCACAAGTTAACCCAAGGATAGCACACAAACTCACGCGCACGTGTGCACACACACACACACACACACACACACACACACACACACACACACACACACACACACACACCATGTAACTTATTTTTGTAATGTGACATGGACAATACGCATTTAGTGTGTGTGTGTGTGTATGTGTGTGTGTGCTAGCTATATGTATACACGTGTGTAAAAAGACACATGCAAAGTCCACAACACTGAAGAAAAGCTGCCCCCCCAAATCCATCACTACTCTACAGCGCCACCTATCAGCACTCCTCAGGCAATCCTACTGGCTGGAGTCTCTGATGGGCATCTGGAGAAGCCAATGGGGGACCATATGGGAGCAAGGGGATGCAGACTGTGGATGATAAGCTTGCCATTCCAAACAAACACCCATATCAGTCACACATGGTCTGAAAATGTGTGTGTGTGTATGTGTGTGTGTGTGTTTGTCTGTGTGTGTAACCAGCCAACAAGTGAACCAGCCAGCCTACAAAGTTCATGGCCTAAAAGCCAATGAGTCTCATGCCAGTTGGGTAGGCGGAGCAAAGGAATGGACTGAGGGCTTTGCGATGGACCAAAACGAAAGGGCTGGACTGCCAAGCCAGGCAAATGGGGGAAGATCTGGAAGTGTGTTTGCGTGTGTGTGTTGCATGTGTGTTGACTTTACCTTCATCTTACTAAGCAAGGTCCTTAAGGCCCTTTTCAGATCAGGAGTCTTCTCAGAGGGCGATACAGTCTGCCACTGAGGAGGAGAGTTAAAACTTTCAGCTGAGAAATAGTGTTGGTGGGAGGGAGGGGACAAAGGGTGATTGACAGGGATGGTTGGTGGTTGGTGGTCGTAGTGCAGGACTCCACATGCTTGGGAGAAGGGGGTGGAGGTTGTGGGTGGGGGTGGGGGGGTTGCTCCTTTCCGAGCTGGGACTTCTGAGATGGAAAGGTGATATGGGGATGTGGAATAGCCAGGCTGGGCTTGGGAGCAGGATTTGAGTGGGATGCTTTGGGGGAAGAGTTCCGACCTCAGCCCAGTTGTCTGGTAGTAACTTGGAGGACAAAGGCCAGCTGTCACGACCAGAGTTGAGCAGAGCGGCGGGAGAGGGGTCGGAGGAGGACAGCTCAGGTGATGTAGCGGGCTAGCCAAAGAGACATGGGCAGGTGAGGGCCAGGGCATGGAAGCAGCATGGCCAATGGCCGAGTGGGGATGACAAGGCAGCATTAAGGTGAGGCAGGAAGTGGTTCCTGCTACTGACGAGGTGCTCATTGTGTGAGGAGTGGTTGGTTGCCACAAGGTCATACTAGAATGGACAGAAATTCCGACCCTATACCCATCATTAGTATAAAACACCAGATGTTAGCGCTATAAACCTAACCAATACTCTGAACCTGTTTGATATTACTTATTTAAGTGGAAAAATAACAGGTCACTAAAACCCATAAGAACTTCAGTGAGTAAAGTGGAAGTGACAGCTACTGTCAGGTCAGATTAATAAGAGTGTCCCCATCACCATCCTGTTAATGTTGAGTAAAGCACAGCAGTCATGATCAGATGTAGCTTGCTAATACTTTAAAAAGGAAAAATCCAGAGTCAGTCAGACCATATCTCTGTTTTTTGAGGCTGCCAAGTGCTGTCAGTAGGTATAAGAACAACAGCATTTGGTACAACACAGACCAAATTTGCTTGAACATTCAGCTTTAAAGGGATTGTCTGGAGTGAATATGCCTGTAGGCCTGTTGTCTCACACTGCCAAGTGCTGTGTGTTGGGGTGAGAACGACTTTGGTACAAAACGGCAGCTAACGCTAAAGTTTTTTGTTTTTTTTAAATCCCTTTAAAGCTACATGTAATGGATGCCGCTGCTGGATGTTATTGATACCACTGTTCTATGGAGAAGGTGGTTGTGGGGGGACTTTATTACTGAGGGTCAGATGGGAAGAGGCATAGGTGGAGGTGGTGCACAAGTAAACAATTTGGAGAATCACTCTGGAGAATTCAACCAACACCAGGTCAGTTTAGAAAATCCCATTTATTAGTGTGCTATATAGTGGCAGTGGGGTGAATCTAATGTGTTTGACACAGTTCAAACTATCTGAAGATGAACAGGAGAACCACTCAGCTACTGAACAAAAACAGCCCCTTGCCCTCAGATCCTCTGGGTGTACTCTGATGCGAAAAACTTTCACAATAAAAATTTTAAGCAGCAGTACTACCACACACTAATGGCTTAAACATCTTCTCTAGATGCAGAACCATCCTTTGTTATTCCTATTATTTTGTCAGGTTTTTTCCCCCCAAGTAGAATTTTCATAAAATGCTCTGGAAAGCTGGTACTAAGGGAGAAGAAAATGAAGAGATGGAAACAAAGTGTAAGGGAGCAAGAAGAAGAAGAAGAGGAAGAAGAAGAAGAGGAAGAAGAAGAAGAGGAAGAGAGATGTGCGGTGCAGTTTGTTTGAGCTTACCTCACGGTCAAACTGTGAGAGGGGCGCATCGCCCACATCCATGCCCCCTCCGGACGACAGCGAGCTCTCGGAGGGCGAGGTCATGGTCTGACGCTTGGAGCTGTAGCTGCCACCAGAGAACTCCCGCCTCAGGGCACTGCCATTCTGAGAGTTAGAACCTGGACACAGACACAGAGAGAGAGGGTGTGTGTGTGTGTTGGGGGGGGGTGGGGATAGAGGGAGGAGGGGAAAGTAGATGAAATGGAAGGACGTGGGGGAAGAGAAAAACAGAACAATGGAGAAGTGAGGAAAATACAGAAGAGAGATTATGGGAACAGAAAGTCAACCTGTGTAGAGAGGACAAAAATTAGCAAATCTATGTATGCTTGGGTCCGTTCTTCAGTAACAGACACACACACACACAACACACACACACGTTTCACGTTTATACAGTGATGTTTCAAATGGACTTTTAGAAGGATGTGGATTCCAAATGGGAACTTACGTATGCCCAACCCACTGCTAGCACTCATGGATCGACCTGGTTCTCCACGGTTCTTGTTGATGGAAGGGATGCTGACAGAGCCACTGAATGCCCCCCGGTTCTCCTGAGCCCGCACATTCTATTGATTACACACATCACACATATTAGGGAGGAATTTCTGCTGAAGGCAATTTTCTTGTCAAGGTGACCTCTGAGGACAGACTGGCTGAATCAGCAGTTAATGCAAAAGCTTGTGTCTTAATTCTGTTTTGCTCACAGCATAGGGTATATGGACATGAATGAAAGTGTGTGTGTATGTGATATGTGTGTGTGTAAGTGTGTGTATATGTGTATGTATGTGTGTGTATATGAGTAAGTATGTTTGTATGTGTGTATATGTGTGCGTATGTGTGTGTGTCAATGTGTGTTAGTGCGTGCATGTTTTACCATGGGCAGGTCCATGAGAACGTGGATGCCATCTCCAGGACCCATGTGGGCCACGTGGTTGAAGTTGGTTGGGTTAGAGATGAGTTTGCTCCTCATCTCAGGGTCCCGCAGCATCTCTCTACAGGAGCAGGGGAAACACATCACACACATACTGCCTATAGATCGTTTCAGCGATGTAAACAAAATCAATGTTTAAACGTTCCATTTCATTGCTGCCTGTGGGAGTATGTGTGTGTGCATGTGTGTGTGTGTGTGTGCGTGTGTGTGTGTATGTGTGTTTATACCTCCTCTGCTGTATCCTCTCTTCCTCAGGCACTCTAAAGGAGAAGCGTCGCTTGTTGTTGATGCTTCTCACCATCTGCTTCCTACTGTTCTCACGGACCTCAGGCACCACCAGCTCATCACCCTCTGCGCGCGCACACACACACACACACACACACACACACACACACACACACACACACACACAGAAAGAGAGAGTGAGAGTGAGAGTGAGAGAGAGAGAGAAAGAGGGAAAAGACGCTGATTGTACACATTTGAAGAACATATACATTTACATGCATGCATACACTTAAACAAAACATACCACAATGGCACACAGGCTAAATCCTATTGCCTACTGTGATCTTTTTGCTTCTCATGTAAGCTTTACAGTATGTGATCAACATAAGCTTTATATGATACGGATCCTCATTGCTAATCCATCATGATTCACTGCACGATTGAACCCTGACATTTCTCAACTACATCCACTCATCATCAGACTCATCCGTTTAAACTCATTATCAGGAGACTGTGCTGAGACAGAGGCACCTACCAGCCATTTTGTTTCTGAAGTAAACCAGTCGGACCGTCTCCCAGCCCAGCAAATTCAGTGAGCCGTCGATATTCAGTGGCCGTGCCTGTAAACAACACACACACACTTATTTGTATTCACATGTTGACCTTTCACAAATTCACAAATTGACCATTCACAAATTGACCTTTACATGTCTTTTGTGGACTTGATCAGGCTAGTGCCATCTACTGATGATCAGTTGTAACAACAGCCATAAAAGGTTTCTGTATCTTCTTTGTGAAGCTGCACTTTGGCAGAGACCTAGGTAACATTTCTGCATTAATGCTATTAGGTGAATACAAATGGTAGCAACACAAACCTTCTTCAGTGGGATGGTCTGGATCCACTCCATGCTGTTTACATCGAACACGTCCACTGCATTCTCACTGTACACCGACAGATAGGGCGCGCTGTAGCCTGTAGTGGGGTTGGGTGGAGCATAGACAGTGAGCACAAATGATATCTGAGCAGTCTAGCCAATGATCCAGGATCAGTTGTATGAACAGTTTTGTGGGTATGCTTTTTGGCAAATTATGTGTATTCCAAACAACAACAAGGGCCAAGCATATTCAGCTCAATTCAGCGCCTAGATTTGCATCAACCAAGATGGGTTATCAATGAGTTTACAAGATGCTTGTAATGGGTTTCTCATTTGTAGCCATGACTGAAAAAAGATTATAATATAATATAGTGAAAGGATTATTCAGCTATTCCGTTTTAGATACTTTAATATTTGTCACTAATTTGATTGCTGTAATAAATGTTGTCTGCTGCAGGGCCTAGGAGAAGGTGATTAGGGTCTACAAACAATAGAAGAATCTTTCATCTTTCTGTCTTTTACCACATAGGCAACTTGAAGAATAGAATAAATGTAAGTAAATACGGGCGCTCGGCAGCGAAAGAAGTGTGACCCGCCATGCCCACATTCGTCCCTCTACATGTTCCGCTTCTCAGCACTTCCTGGACCTGTCACTGTGGCTGCCAACACCACCACCTGCTGGGAACTTATCGAAAGTGCTGCTCATACGAAAGGGACCCAAGTAGTGAATAAACAGTAAGCCCAAGGGGCAAGAGAACATATAACTAAACACAGGCCAGCATATAGAGAGCACAGAACAGAAGTAGGCGTAACCCACAGTCCCTCAGACCAGGGAGACATGAATGATGGGACACTCAGAGTGATGAGCGAACGAAAGGACAGGGACAAGGACAGGGACAGGGACAGGGGAAAGGACAGCTACGGAGCAGGAAGGCTGGATGATGGAGCGGAACATGTAGGGGACACACCTCTGGAAGCTCATACCAACTGCCTGCTTTTTACCTCCCCCCAAACCCCATCCCCAACCCCTCACACAGGTAAGCGCCAACCCACCTCTTCCACTCCCCATCTAAACACACACACACGCACACACACACATATACACACAGACACAGAATTACAGACACGCACACACAAACAGAGAAAGACAGACACACACAGAAAAAGACAGACACACACACGGAAAGACAGACAAACACACATATCTTAACTCATTCAGAACATATAGACACACACACACAACCAAGTGCCAAGTCCACCCCCCCCCCCCCCCCCGCGTCCACTCACAGCAGGCAGTGGGCACAGCGGGCCACATCAGCTCCTGCTGGCGCGAGCGTCGACCCTGCCAGTCCACGTAAACGCCCAGGCAGCCGAAGCAGAGCAGTAGCTCCTTGGGCGACAGCTCCACGGCGCACAGGGCGTCGTTGCCGGGCGACACCTGCTGTGAGAGGAAGGTGAGCGTTGGGTCCTCTGGGTGCAGCAGGCTCACGGCGCCCGTCCCCGTTGAACCCTCGCCAGGCAGGCTGTAGCGGGCGAAACCGGCCTGCCAACCTACACACAAGCGCTCGCTCTGCACCGCCATCCACTGTACCACACTTGGCACCTGAGACAGGGCAGAGAAGCAACGAGGGTTAGGTCCCATTCACTGCAAAACATGACACAAGTGTGGTGGCCGCATGTTGGTCCCACTTCTATTTTGGCAATTAAAAAATGCAACATAAAAATAATAAAAATTATGTAATTATATAAAAATTATTTATTTTTAATTAATTACTTATTTATTTTATTACATTTCTACTTAATAAAGCACATTTGAAAATGTATGAGGGTATACACTACAAGCTGTTTTCTGAGTTATTTATATTTGTTGTAAAAAAAAAGGATTCTGGTAGAATGTTCTAGACATCGGTGTTCCCTGGTGCGCTGCTTCAGAGTGCCAGTTACCTGGATCTCTCGGATGCGGCGGTGGCGGCTCTTGCTCTTGTTGAGCTCGTAGATGATGACTTGCCGCTTCATGGCCACACAGAGGCAGGTGAGGGTGCCGTGACGCACCTGACCCCACGCCAGCACCTGGCAGCCCTTGGTGTCGGCCAGCTTGAAATTATCGGCGTCGCGGCCATCCAGCGACATCGTAGGAATCAGCCGCACGTGCCGATTCCGACCCGACACTACTGCCAGCAGCTGTTCTGGACCAATAAGCTCCACCTGATGCACCTTTTTGCTGTCGCTCACACGGATGATCTCTGCATTGGGTCGTGTGTGTGTGTATGTATGTGTGTTTGGGAAAGGAATGTACAAGATTAGGGCCAGTTCAGCATAGATATGTATAAGTTCAGATTTAGAAAGCAATGAAACACTTTCTGTCTCTTCTATATAGAATTTGCTCGTAGTTGTAAAGTAACTGTGAAAAAAGCTGTGAAAATAACTAATCCTTATGGTCCTTCAATCCTTTATTTGTTTGTTGTAAAAGAAACACTATCCATGTCTTTTTTTTCCTGCTTCTCTGGCAAAGGGCTTTCTGTCATTTAGCTCACTGCAATGCAGAACAAACACTTCAACAACAAAGACAGGCTCAAAGGATCCCTGGCAGTCGTGGAAGTCAACAAGGAAGGACAAAAAAAAGTCTAACAACAAGCCTCGCCTCTGGCACAACAGACGGCATTCAAAATCCTTCATTCAAAGCGAATTACAACTGAAGGAGTGAAAAAAAAAAATCACACACAGCACCATTTGCGTTTGGACGGAAAACCTCCCCAGAAGCTACAACTGTCTGTCTGACGACATGTCTTGTTGACAGTAGACCACTGTGTCTCACTGGGCTAGTGTTTGGACAAGATCAGCTTCCCCACAGCATCACAGGTTTGGAGCTTACCGTCTTTCGTGACGTGGATGACAAACAGGCCCTCTTCGTTGCCAAGGGCGACGCGCTCATGATCTGAGGAGAGAGCATGACAGAGGTGACATGATGAGTGTGAGACACACGACACGCAACCACAGACTAAGACATCAGAGCAGAGGACACAGGAGGGATAGAAAGAATGAAAGTAGAATGACAAGATTGTGGAGGCACATCAAGGACAAATCATCACTAAAAAAATACAGAAACACTAATAGAAGAAAGCAAATAAGAACCGGAAGATAGAAAGAAATGGAAACACAAAGAAGAGGTTTAAGGGAAAAGAGGACTAAGAAAGGTACTTGGACTATTTAGATCAGATCCAGATCATTCCTGTGTTTAAGAGTACCCCCTGAGGCGGGTCTAGTGAACACCTGAACCCGTAAGTGTCAGTGTAAAAGATACAGGTGAATGCTAATTTCTAACGTATCTAAACTAATCAGTACTAAATTCAGCTAATAAAGACGGGATATTCGGCAGTGTGAAAAGAGCCTATGAGAGAGAAAGGAGCAGTCACCGATGATGGCGGCAGTCTGGGTGCCTTTGATGAGGGGCAGGGTGTTGTCGTAGGCCTCTTTGGGGGCGTAGACCGAGCGCTCCTTCACCTTGTGCTTGCGCAGGATTCGTTGCAGCTCCGTCAGAAGCCCCACCCACTTGTTGCGCTCGTGGTCGCTCTCGGCCAGGATGAGGATGGAGGCCTTCTGGCCAGGAGAGGACGACATCTGAGACCCCGTCACCTATGGGAGTAATATAACAGATGTATTAATATAAAGGGTGAACATTTCAAGCCAGAACTTTTGATAAGTAATGTTTTCATGGTTTGGCATGTATACACAGTATGTATACAATAGACAACAGTGTTTACAGCTTTACTGTTCATGGGAGACAGTACATACAAGAAATAATAATATATAATATTAAATATAATAATAATATTTAATATGAAATATATTTATAATATATCTCCATTGGAACTTATTCACAGCCATCCACTCATAGACACAGAAGTGTGTGCATGTAGTCATGGAAAGACACTCACTCTAAATATGCAGGGGATGTCTTTCCTGCTGGCGTGGATGACATCAGAGGCCAATACAGAGCTGACGGAGAACTCCTCATCCCTAGGAAAGAAAAGAGATGAGATTTAGACTCAGACACTCTCAGTGGAGGAAACCAGAAAAGCTAGAACTACAGAGGGAACATGGACTACAAGAGGGAAAAGTAGTTTTTTTTTTGTTTTTTTTACTGACCTCATGTCAATGACCTGGCTGACCACCACACTGGGCTGTGTGGCTTTTCCTTCTCCGAGGTCATAGAGGAAGAGCTTGAAGTCACAGACCACAGCTAGCGCCCGTTGCCAACCTTTCTTCACACCCATGGGCTTGGGCACCTAAGGGGGGGATAAGATGAAGCCAAGATCAGTTCCCTGCAGCACAGTGACTGAAGTGACAAGAAAAAAAATCATTCTGCATCAATGTCAGTACATGTTCAAATTAACTATCTATGTCACTATAAAACAAACAACAGAACGGACATTTGCTGATGACTAATGTAGAAGTGGGTAAACACTAACAAACTAACAGACATGACACATACTGTAGCTGTAGCAGGCAGCCCACTGCTCCGGGTTAGTGTGTGCTACACCTCACTGTGTGTTCACTGTGTGTTTTTCACTAATTCACAATTGGGTTACTTGCAAACCAAATTTCCCTCATGGGAGTAAAAGAGTATATATATACTTGTCCTAACACACACACACACACACACACACACACACACAGAAATGTATTGATGAACTTACCCTGACGTGGCCCTCATAAGCTGTTCCGATGCCCCTCTGTGGGTCGATGCCCAGTGGGCCTTTGGTCTGATCAGGTGGCACAGGGCACACTGAAGGGGCCTTGTCAGCACACGCCACATGGCAGGAGAAGTGACACACTGCAGGCACGAACAGAGGAGCGGTAGTCAACACTACAGAGCATGCTCCTCCTATGAGCCATGGTATCTAAGGTCATGGAATGATTTCTACATTTGATCTCTGCCCATTCTTCATCAGCGTTATTGACCCAAATCTTCTCATGTTCATACACCTTTCTTGCAGCTCTTACCTTCACACGTGCAGCCCTGGCGGATGAGGCCCACCATGAGGGAGGTGCACTGGTTGCATTTGGTCGGCACAGTGAAGGACTTCACCACAAACTGGTGTGCTTTGGGCTGGAAGGGAGGGAAGAAGACAGCTTTACTGCTGAACTCAGATCAGTGTGGAATATGACATTAAGACAGCAGCAGTAGTCAGTCAGCCTCTGCTTGTTTTCTATGTGTGTGTGTGTGTGTGAGTGGACTTCACATTAGAGGGACCACATAAAACAAAGCAAAGTATTTCTCTATATCAGCTGTCATATGAAGCATGTTTATTTGGAATGTTTTTTTGGAATGTTTATTTGGAATGTTTCTGGTACCCACAAACTAAAAACTCATAACTTCTGAACTGCGTTAATCTGTTAGACTATTCAGATATTGAAATTCTGATGAAAGTTGACTTTGTAAGGTGGAATCAACCAAAGTATATCAAGCGTGTGTGTGTGTGTGTGTGTGTGGAGGGCTCTTGTGTTTAAATACCTTAGGAGAGGAGTGTCCTAGACTGCCAAAGCCTGAGCGCATGGTGGGGGTGTGGACTCGAGATGGGTGGTCTATCAACTACAGCAGGAGAAGAGAGAACAGAACCCAGTAATTAGGATTAGACTCACAATGAACATTATGAAACAGTGATGAACCCAAAAAAAACAAGACTACTGGAGCACTCGTGTGTTCTAATGCCTATAGTCCGGTGTGGAGTTCATTGTCTGTTTCTATCATTTCTATCATTTTCCCACAACTGATCTTAACAACAGCATCACTAAGCTTAGCCTGAGATCTATTAGATTAGATTATTATGTAGTGCTACCTATTATGTAGTGCTACCTAAAAAATTGTCTATAGGTCTAAGGTAAGTTGTTTGTAACTATTATACATAGATAAAGCCTACAGTGGACATGCTGTGTGTCTGTCCATTGCCACTGTGATGGTGCTGAAGACGGAGCAGCTGGGTGGGGGTCTGGGGTCGCACCTCAATAGGCTCCATGTCGCTGGCGGAGGATGGGGATCGAGAGCGGGACACTCGGCGCTTGGAGTCCTCGTCATGAGATGGAGTGTTGGAGGGGGTGTAATCCACAGAGTCCAGCTACAGAGAGACAGAGAGATGAGGGGGGGGGGGGGGGGGCAGATAGATACAGAGAGAGAGAAAGAGGGAGAGAAATGTGAAGGATACAATAGACAGATCCAGTGAGAGATGAATGGAATAGAAAGATAAAAAAAAACAGGAAACAAGAGAGTAATAGAAACACTGTGAGGGGGCAAAGTTGCTGATGGGTGCAGTCCATCACCTTATGTCCCTGGAGCAGAACACAAATACACACATATAAAGACACACACACGCAACCAGGCACAGCCTCAGTGCATGCTGGGACACACGCAGTACAGTCAGCAAAACAAAATAAGCCACCCCCAGCAAGCCAATCAGAATCAAGGTCGAATATCAGTCTCAGCAGCAGATGTGTCAACGAGTGCAATTCCTGACCGCAGACTTGACCTGTGGCAACAAGGCCAAGGAGAGAGCAGCACAGACTGGTGTGTGGAGGTGAGGCCCACTCTGTCCAAACACACACACTGGCAGCCTGCTCCACACCGAGCACCAGATAAAGGAAGACCCTCCAGATCATTTGATATTGACTCAAGACTCTGCAGCTGAGACAGAGACTTTGATTCTGATATTTGAGCATTAGCCTACTTTTTGGCCAAGCAGAGGACAATTTCAGACATGCACAAGACATAAGGCACAACCCACCAGTCCACAAGACAAAGAACATAAACAGTACAGACAAACAGACTGGGATCCCATGATCTGCGCCATCACAGATCCTAGATCTGATCTAGTTCTAAATGTGTTTATGTCTATTGGTCCTTTGCAGATGCTTGTATGTGTGCTGGCATTATTAAACATTAAACTGAAACAAGCTAATGGCAATCACACAGTGCGTGCTCAACTTTACTTTTTGTGAGAAAACATTGTCATCTAGAACATTTGAAGTGACATTACACCCCAAATTCTACAACAAATGTGCAAGTCACCTCCAATGTTCCACTGAAAGGGTTCTTTAGCCACACAGGAGAACCCAAAAATGGTTCTCTGATGGTTGTTTTATACAGCCTTAAAGTCTGAGGAGAACTAAAGAGTCACCGTTTCAGGGAGTATGGTTAGATAGGTGACACCAACTTACTGTTAGTAACAGGATAAAAGAAGCATAGGTAATGAGATCATGATGATGACTCTTTTGACAATAGCCTGGAAACTGTGAGTTCAAATCCTGGCTGCCACCGTTGTGCCCTTGAACAAGGCCCTTAGCCCTAAATTGCCCTAAGGGCGACTGGCCCTGATGTAATTGATAGTTGACAAATGTAAATGTAGATAATGAATCATTTTACAATAACAGGCCCTCGCTGAGATCATAGACTTGAAGTATCTGGTGGTCTTGTGCGGTGCCACGCAGTCAGATGCTGGGGTGAGATACACTCATTTCACAGATACAGTTTGGTCACTCCACACAACAATGCAAGGAAATCAGAAGTTGCAAAACCCTAAAACTTCCCAGGCAAAACCACAAGCACAATCTAAAACCCATGCAACACACACACACACACACACACACACACACACACACACACACACACACACACACACACACAGACCAACATATAATGAGAAGCAATCACATCAGGCAAAAAGAACAGATGTCCAATTCCCAAGGCAAACAGACAGAGTACAAAAACAAACAGCTGCTTACACGTCTGCCTTTGCTTCCTGGACCAACCGACGGAGAGCGCTTCAAAGAAAGAGAGAGAGAGAGAGAGAAAAAGAGAGAGAGAGATGAAAACAACAAATAAAGACTGTGTTGGGGGTTGATCAAAGGTTGTTTTAGGGTTCAAAGGTCATCAGTGGATGTGAGCCCTATTTCCCTACAACTGCACCACCTCACAGGTGGCTAATTGCCCACTGCTGACTGTCTAACAGTCTGGCCCCAATCCATACAAATACAGAAATAGATTTAAAATATACCTTGACAAGAACTGTGAAATAAATGAAAATACTTTTTGAAATGGTCAAATAAATATATTTTGAATATGTTTCATAATTAAAAATAAAATATATTAACATAAAATATATTTACATGGCCATTGTCAAATATTTACATATAGTTAGCGCTTGATAAAATCTATTTCTTTTATGTATGGGAAAGGACTTAAACAAACAAACAGGTATTAATCTATTTCAGACACAGTGCTGTAGACTTGCTTCATAGTCGATGGCTGTCTGGGTCTGACGTCCACACTGCCATCAAAAGAGGCCCAGCTGTCTATGTGTGCGTAGTGCTTGGTGGAAATGTGAACTTTGAGTTTGTGCAGAAAGCTTTATAATGCAATAAACGCAGCCAAAAACAAATTTGAAGAGGGCAATCTTGAGAATGCTTTGATTTGAGCATCCTGATTGATGCCCTGAGAAACTGCAAATGAGAAACCAGCTCCAGCCAGCTGAAGTGTTGACTACACTTGGGACCACATGTTCGGGGAAATGGCTCAATGTTGGGGTGAGACCAAACCCTGAAGCTAACTGGCAGTGTGTGTGTGTGTGTCTCACAGGGCCACGTGAGGTTTGCAGTAGGGAACTGGATGTTCCTGAAGTTTGGGACGGTAGTGAGTGGTGCGCTGTGGTGAGGTGTGAGGAGAGGGACAGGTCGGGACAAATCTTGAGTGCTCTGCCTCCGTCTGTGGAGTCGGGCCAAACACAACACGCCACACAACAACAACCATGACACTGATGAGGGAGAACAGGGCACACTGTATTAGGAACCTCTCTCTGTGTAGGTGTATGTGTGTGTGTGTGTGAGCAAGAGAGAGAGAGGGAGAGAGAGAGGATAAGGGACTTTTAATCAAAGTGGTGGGGTGGGGTTGAGTGTTTTTTAAGGTGTCTTGGATCTAAAATTGCTGCTTCCAGCCGTCACTGGCAGAAGAGCCTAAGAGCTGGGGGAGTGGGGAGAAGCAAAGGTAAACACACACACATACACACACACACATACACACACACACATATACACACACACACACACACACACATACACACACACACATACAAACACGCAATCCTCACTATAAAAGGAGACAAAAGGTTGACAGAGGTAAATGCCAAGTGAAAGAGAGAGAGTGTGTGTGTGTGCATGTATGTGTGTGTGTGCATGTGTGTGTGTGTATATGTGTGTGTGTGTGTATGTGTGTGTGTGTGTGTGTGTGTGTGTGTGTGTGTATACTTGTTTATTTGTTTATTTCAGTGTGTAAAAAGTGTATGTATGAAGATCCTGTACACATGTACTTTCAAATTCGAGGCTAGCGGTGTGTGTGTAAGAGAGAGCAGCAGTCTAATGGAGGAACACCAGCACTAATGGAGATGATCTCACACAAGGCCAAGAACAAACTTACATCTTCCCAAAACTCAATTAAAGAGGAAGAGGAGCCAGCTGAGGAGGAGGAGGAAGAGAAAGGCTCCTGACACAGCACAAAAAAACACAGAAAGAAAAGAAAAACTGAAAACAACACAAGAGAAGATAGAGAGAGGGAGAGAGAGAGAGAATGAGAGAAGGAAAGAGAGAGTGAGAGAGGGAGAGAAAGAGAGAGAAAGAGAGAGAGAGATGGGAAGGAGAGATGGTGGAGCTGCAGTGGGCTTTTAGGAGCCCCTTAGAGGGGAGCAGCAACAGAGTGAATAATTTAGCAGAGACTGAAAATAACCTAAGAGACTGACAAACACAGTTTCCAAAACACACACACACACACACACACGCATGCACGCACTCACTCTCTCACTCTCACTCACTCACTCACACATGCACACTAACACACACACAAAGATGTAGATGAGATGTGAAGTTGATATGTAAATGTAAATGCATGAGCACAGTCTTCACAAGAAGTCTGAAACAGTGCACACACACACACACACACAAACTCACAAACACTCACTCACACACACATACACTGTTTTGCCAGTCCTAGTCTGCTGGAGAGATGGAGAGCCCAGCAGGTGAGGGCTACACTTCCTGCCCACCACTGGCGCACTGTGAACACACAGGAAGAAATCCTGCTGCATTGTGGGACTGCGCATACTTACATCAAACTGATCCAGCGCTGAGGCGGGTGCATTTAGGAAAGCCAGGAAGGAATTCTGGGAGTCCTGGTGTTTTACGCCTGGAAAAAGCCAAAAGAGGAAAGATTTGAGTGTGTTTTCCACAAGAGGAATTTTATGTGTGTCCATCCAGCATTAGGAAACCCATTACATCAAGTCCTATTATAACAGAAAGTGATGGAAACGGGACAGCCACACCCTACTGCAGGAAAGAAAGAGAGGGAGCGAGAGAGAGAGAGAAATAGCTAGTAAAAGAGGGGGTAAAGAACAAAGAATGGATAGAG
>PYXC01002113.1:0-160000 GCA_015244755.2 Tenualosa ilisha | reverse complement strand
AGAGAGAGAATGAGAGACAGACAGACAGAGACAGAGAGAGAAAGAGAAAGTCAGGGAGAGAAAGAGAGAGAGAGAGAGAGAGAGAGACAGACAGAGACAGAGAGAGAAAGACAGGGATAGAAAGAGAAAATCAAGGAGAGAAAGAGAGACGGAAAGAGAGAGAGAGAGACACCACTCTCCAGGCTCTGGCCAACAGTGAATTCACTCATTCATGCCAATGTCTGATTTAAACGCATGGCATTTTTATTTAATTTGGGACTGGGAGCAGAGACATTGAGACACAGACAGAGCCACAGTGACAGGAATAAAGGCAGAGGGAGGGAGAGAGGGAGAGAGAGACACAGAGGGAGAGGGAGAGGGGGAGAATTGGAGAGAATTAAATGATTGAGTTTCAGTGGTTGAGGAGCGAAGCCTGACCTGCAATCTGTTTCTTGAGGATGTCGATCTCGTTCTTGAGGCTGCGGATCTCCCCCTCTTTGTTGTTATTGCCCAGCGGGGCGTCTGAGTTTGGGTACTGGAGAGCCTGCACCGTCTGAGTGGACTCTGAATACAGAGAAATGAGAGATGGACTGTTAAAAACACATCTGTATTTGTGAAAGAAAGGATGAACAAAGAGTGTGTGTGTTGGCTATGTGTGTGCGAGTGAATCTATGTTCTTAAGGGGATGATGTTGATCTCAAGGTCTGTTGATGAATGCATACATTAAAGTGGTTGGTTGTCTTTGTGTTACACTACTTTCCTTGTGTGTGTGTGTGTGTGTTTTTTTCTTTGCTTGTGTACATGTTCCTACAGGATGCATGCTTAATAGGGTCAGACTGCACACCCCCCCCCCCCACCAAAAAAGTTGGTTTCGTTAAGAGGTGAAGGGGGAGGGGGGCTGTGTGTGTGTGTGTGTGTGTGTTGTGTGTGTGTGTGTGTACTGCATGTGTATTTTGGTGTAATACCCTGTAGCTTGCGGCTGAGCTCCAATTTCTCCTGCTCCAGCCGGCGTATTCTCCTCTCGTAGGCCTCAGTCGCCAGGCTCTCCTCCAGGCTGCGCTGGGTCGTCACATCCAGGGGAGACTGCACAGGGCCCCCACCACCACCACCACCACCACCAGAGTCCCGCAGACAGCCACGGTCAGACAGGGTGCTAGAGAGAAAGGAAGAGAGAGAAAGAAAGAGAGAGAGAGACAGAGAGAGAGAGACATAGACAGACAGATGGACAAAGAGCAGTTAAAAGAGAATTATGCAACACTACTGGCTCTCAGGGCCACACTCACAATGCTGAAACAGACAGAATCAGGCCAAATCTATTAAACTCACAGTCCTCAGTGCAGTGTTATGTTTGACATAACCGGACACACAGCTATTCTTACAGTAGAAATGGAAACTGGAAAGAATGGAAAGAAACTTTTTTATTTAAAAGTTTTATTTTAAGACTTACAGTCTCACAGATATTTTTCAGTGTCTGCAGTGCCAACTTGGCCGGGCGTCCCAGACAGGAAGAGCCCCTGAGATCAATCTGAATGGTCTCTAGTGTAACTACTACCCCTTCAGCATGATACTTAACCCCTCACTGCTCCCCAGGCACTGCAGTGGCTGTCTGCCTACTCCTCCAGGATAGTGTGTTTCTCCTCACTGTGTGCTGTGTGTGTGTGGGTCTCTAATTCACAGATGGGTTAAATGCAGAGACAAAATTTCCCTAACAGGATGATAAGAGTATATTAGTGGGACCCTGTCTCTGTGTGCATCAGGGCCCTTCCCTTCAGCTGAGACTCCAGCTCTGATCAATCAAGCCTATGGCAGCTGACTTCTGAGAAACAGCCTGAGGCCCTATGATGACAGTCCAGGGGAGCCGTTTCAGGTGGAGAAAAACGATAGATTAAAATGATCTGGGTCCATCAGCACACACACACACACACACACACACAGAAAGAGGGAGAGAGAGAAAGAGAGCGAGTAAGAGAGAGACGTTTCAGGAGGGGAAAACAAGACAAAAATGATTTGGGTCCATCACACTCACACATACACACTCTCACACACACACACACATACTTTCTCTGTATACCTGTGCACACAGGGCGTGGGGGAGAGAATGATAGAGAGACATCGAGAGAAAGAAGTTTCAGGAGGGGAATAATAAGATAAAAATGATCTGCATCCATGAGCACACACACACACACACACACATACAAAAACAGAGACAGAGAGTGAGAGAAAGAAAGAGACAGAGAGAGAGAGAACGAGAGAGAGAGATGTTTCAAGAGGGAAAAAACAAGATAAAAACGATCTGCGTCCATCAGCACTCTGCTGACCTAGTTCAACTCACTGTCTGATACACACACACACACACACACACACACACACACACACACACACACAGACACACAGACACATATAAGAGCATACTCACCATTTGCTGGTGTATGTAAAGCCCACGAAAGGGAAGTGGTGACCTGGGAAGGCGGTGTGTGATGGAGGAGGCAACGTCTCCTAAATGTACATGTACAGACACACACACACACACACACACACACACACACACACACAAAGACACACGCAAACATTTTAAAATCCCTGAACTATTTCAAAGCATTTTGTAATGAAAGCACTGTCCAAGCAAAAATACAATTTAGTGCATGGGTGAATTAATGACAGTTTATGTATGTTTTACACACAGTTCAAGAAGAACCATCAGCCACACACTTTCATACAGCACACATTCACATACATCAACACACACACACACACACACACACAAATACACAGTTCAAGAAGAACCATCAGCCACACACTTACATACACCACACATTCACATACATCAACACACACACACACACACACACACACACACACACACACACACACACACACACACACACAAATACACAGTTCAAGAAGAACCATCAGCCACACACTTACATACACCACACATTCACATATATCAACACACACACACACACACACACACAAATACACAGTTCAAGAAGAACCATCAGCCACACACTTACATACACCACACATTCACATATATCAACACACACACACACACACACACACAAATACACAGTTCAAGAAGACCCATCAGCCACACACTTACATACACCACACATTCACATACATCAACACACACACACACACACACACACACACAAATACACAGTTCAAGAAGAACCATCGGCCACACACTTACATACACCACACATTCACATACATCAACACACACACACACACACAAATACACAGTTCAAGAAGAACCATCAGCCACACACTTACATACACCACACATTCACATACGTCAACACACACACACACACACACACACACACGTACACTCACCGAGTTCTTCAGGCAGTCATCATCCACGTCAAAGTTGGAGGTGTCAGTGGGGCTGCTGACCTCAGGGATATAGGGGGCCTCGCAGGAGCGGATGTTGTCCCAGTCGATGCCTGCGAAGAACGGGTGCTGCTTGAAGTCCTGGATGCCGTTCTGGCCCAACCGGTGCTCCCGGCTGCAGATGAGGCGCCGCATCAGGTCCTTGGCATCCTCCGACACGTCCGACACTTGGTCGGGGAACTGAAACCGCTCCTGACACAGAAGAAACAAAGAAAGAATGAAAGAAAAAAGGAGAAAAAAGAAAAAAAGAGTATGTGAAAGGAGAAATCACGGCCTCCGCGACTTGAAGACTACATCTATAGCTTGCGTGATCCATGTATGCTTGTGTTCATTTCCAAGCTCTATTCAAAGACTTATTAGTGCAGCAGTAGTTTCGACACATTACAGGCTTTCATTTTAATCTCCATCAACACAGACGTGTTGATCCAGTAGAGCAGGTGTCAGGGCGGATTAGGGGAGCATATAACCTTTTATCTTAATACTCGACCACTTCATTGTTCTTCACAACTGACCCACTGGAGTGGAATTATGATTTGTTATCACTGACTTTCTCTGGTAATCACAGTTTATGGAAATACAAAAGAATAGGTTATGAAAGAGCTTTAGGAAATCACTACCAGCATAATCTGGGGTTACCACACACTTTTACTGACATAATACAAAATTTCATACTTTACATAACAGGTTCAGTTAATTTTAAAATAAGTATATAAAATGAGTTTTCTCCCTCACCACTGCCACCATGCTATATCGATCTATCACACACTATGATAAGAAAAAAAAATGCAATTCTGCCCTTGGTATGAAGATGATTTCTTTTCCATGGTTTCTGCAGCTCTGCAAAATGGATTTTACAAATGACTTTTGATTAACTCAACGCAACGCAACGCAAATCAAATGCTAAGATAAAGCGGTGGTAGCGTAGTGGTTAAGGAACCTGGCTAGCGTGCAAGTAGCCTGAAAAGTTGTGGGTTCGAATCCCAGCTGCCACCGTTGTGCCCATTTAACCCTAAGTTGCTCTAGGGGAGACTGGCCCTGAACAATTGATAGCTGTGTGATAGCTGACAAAAAATGTAAGTCACTTTGAATAAAAGCATGTGCTAATGCACAAATGTAAATGTAAAGTGTTTAGACTGCATGAGCAAGTGTTTGCTCGAATGCACTCGTGCACTCATACGACAAACTCCAGTGAACTGCAGACCTTGTGGTTCATGATCTTGCCGTAGGTCTCCACCAGTGACTCGGCGTAGAAGGGCGTCTCTCCGTAGAGCATCTCGTACATGCAGACGCCCAGGGACCACCAGTCGCACTCGGGGCCGTACTTGCCTTTGCCGTCCTCCATGGCCTGCAGGATCTCGGGGGAGATGTAGTCCGGTGTGCCCACAGCCACTGAGGACTGGACCTGAGGTGAAGATGCAGATACAGAGACAGTGCCCATAGAATTAGAGTTTAGTTTGGGTTTGACTTGACTTTTGGAATTAATTGTTCAGTTTGAGTTTGAGTATGTTAATGAGTATGAGTATTTGTACTCGTACATATGTTTGTTTATATGTTTGCATGTGTGTGTGTGTGTGTGTTTGATGTGTGTATGTGTGTGTGTGTGTGTGTGTGTGTGTGTGTGTATGTATGTATGTATAAGCACTGAACTCACAGTGCCATCGTCCATGAGCTTCAGGCAGGAACCAAAGTCAGCCAAGCGTATGTGACCGTTCACATCCATTAGAATGTTGTCTGGCTTGATGTCCCTATAACAGAGATAATTACAGATCAAATCTCAACTCCAGCTCTGGGCTCCACATCATAACCCTTCACATCTCTATTGGCTCACTGCACAAACCAGACCCTGAGACAAAAACTTTGAGGCCTCAATGCCACACAGGTGTAAAAAAAAAAAAAAGGCACACCACCATCTTTAATAACACTTGCACCACCATCAGTCAAGTCAAGCCCTCTCCAGTGGCATTATGGACTTGCACTGCGTAGGTCAGAGCTGCTCCTTAATTCACAGCAAGACAATGGATGCCCAGATGACTCAACACTGAGGCTGCTGTTGTTGCCTCACAGTACTGAAGAGGGGACAGGGTGTGACACTTGATCAACAAGGAGGACCTGGAGTGAAAGTGTGGTGTTTATTCCACCTCTCCAGCCTGACTCATCAGATAGTGTGTGTATGGGGGCTCGTTACATCCCCGACTAGCTGTCAAGAGCTGCCGTTTATATAAGCAGTTTCTGTTTCAAGTCGGCAAAAACACACAAATGTATTCATATGTACACACACACACACAACCACACACACACAACCACACACACACACACACATACTCACACACACCCTCAGCACACACACCCACATTCAGATCTCTTACACACCCAGGTACTAACATGCCCTACTGAAAACAAAGCTCTCAAGCATGCACAACCAAGTCTACAAACACACGCCAACACATACCAAACACCACACACACACACACACACACACACCAATCCTGAACCTGGGAGGTCCAACCATCTTAACAGGTGTCAGTTGCTGGCAGCCGCCCTTGCTGACTCTTGGTATGACCTCCAGTATGCACACAGGGCAAAGGTCAGAGTCAGAGATGAGCTCCAAAAATGGCACCAGGGTCCGTTGACTGTCACCTACAGCAGAGGCCCCACCCCGTGGTACAGACGTGAAAAGAAACGATTGGCTGCTTTTCTAACTTCCTATGATTTCATTGGTACATTCTTTCAAGTAACCATGACCAGTTCAAGCATCAGCACAGAAGCTCATCACATGATCCTATATAACATGCCATCCTCTCTACTCACCATCTCCTCACTTTGTGAACACACACACACACACACACACACACACACGCGCGCGCGCGCGCGCACACACACACACAACTGTGCTCATGCACGCTCACACACACATGCACAGCCTGGTCTTTTTCTACACAAAGAACAAGTAGACACAGTTTAGCATTTGTGTGCATGTGTGCTGGATTGAGAACGTGCATGTGCATGTCAACAGAATGTGTGTGTATTCAAGTGTGTGCACCTCTGGAATGCTTGGTCTTGGCTGGCATAAGCAGACGTCTTGAAAAGCTGTTGATTAGTGGTGGAAGTTGAGAAGGATATTTGATGCGTGTGCTAAAGCATGTGTGTGTTTTTGTGTGAGTGTGCATGTGTGTGTTTGTGTGTGTGTGTGTGTGTGTTAAAAAAACAAAAGTAGAGAGGGTACGAGAAAGTGTATCTGAGGGAACACAAGACATTAACATTAACCCAAACATTGCAATATGGTGAAGTGTAAAGTGCGTGCGTGTGTGTGTGTGTGTGTGTGTTTGTGTGTGTGTGTTTCTGCAATCTCTCTTCGCATTGAGGAGTTGGCAGACCAGACTGATCTCCCTCTTCTCTTGTGACCTAACTTGATCTGATCTGATATCTTTCTGAGTGAATGCCACAGTGTGGTGGTGAGCCTCCACAGCCAAGAGCAACAGGCATTCCAGCGGCCAGCTGCCTAACAGTGTGCCTAACTCTAGCGCAGCTATCTATGCTTGCATCTGGCATGAAACTCGCCAGCCCTTAAGAGTCTTACACTGACTCCTCATAAAGACCAGGGCAAAATCAGCCAGACGAAAAAAGGAAGTGTGTGTACATAAGTGTGTGTGAGAGTGTGTGTGTGTACTGGTAGAGAGTAAGAAAGAAAAAGGAGAAAGGAGATTGCTCTACGTGGTGGTGTGTATTTTTCAGGTCAATAATGCCCTGTGCACTGTCTAATACATCAAATAAGAAAACTCGCACTCCCATCATGCATTGCTTCGACCTTCCTCTCCCTTTCTGACCCCTTTGCTTCAGCCGTCAGATCACTGTGACTCTTGCCTTCTATTTACACCAAATTTTGTTTTGATTGGCTAAGGCTACACCCCCCCCCCTTCTCTGGGTCATCGCCCACAAACAACCAGACGCCCAGTGGCAGCGGTTCCCCCTTCACTAAACCAATTAGCCGCTAGTGAAACACTGAGCCGCTAATACGACAGATCAGAAATCACACTGGGCTTTCCCACCACAGGCTTGCCAGTTAGCTTAGCACCTGATGCTATCACTGGCCGGTTTCCAGAGATCTCCCCTGTTAAGTGTAACAAGCCGCACTGAGGCTAACAGCTAACAGTAGCACCTGTTCAGTGAGCTAGCGTCTAACTGTGGGTGCAGTTCCTACAGAAAGTAGGATACAAAGTAGGGTTTACTTGTAGTCATATGGAGCTTTTGCTCACATGCATACATCCATTAGTGCGCCTGCCTAAAGTACAGAACATATTAGCTTGGAATAACAACAAAGCTGTGTCCATCAACATGCTGTAGGGCCTACTGCTACACACACACACACACACACACACTTGTATCCCACTCTCACACACACACACACACACACACACACACACACACACACACACACACACACACACACACACACACGACACAGGTGAATGCAACATCATCACTTATGACTTGTATACCTATGCAAATACACTGAAGAGATAATGACTATCTTGCTCTCTCTCTTTCCACCCCCCCCACCCCCCAGCCATGCCTACTGTGTGCAGGTCAGGCAGAGCAGATGGATTCCCCAGATGGATGCAGTAGTCTTAAGAGGAGATTACCTCCCCTTATTCTCAGCCATTCTTCTCCTTAAGACTCCAGTGTGCATGGACTGAGCAGTCCAGTCTGGCAAAGATCATATGCAGGGAAACAAACACTCACTCACACACTCAACACACACACATGCACACATCACATACACACACACACACACACACAAACACTCCCACGCACATGTACAGATGTACATCACTGTCTCTGAGTCTGTCTTTGTAGCCTGTGTATTTGGAACATATTCAGATACTGTAACAGGACCATAGAGGCTTCAGTGTTGTCTATTCCAAGCCCTAATGGAACTCAGCAAATGTTTCAGTCCTCTCTCTCTCTCTATCCCCCTGTTCTCTCTCTCCCATTCTCTCAAAGGCACTCTATCTCTTTCTCAGAATGTCAGTATTTTTTTTTTGCATTGTTGGTGTTTCAATAAACCCGCTGCATGTGACTCTTTTCTCATCTCTTTCTTCAGATCTCCATCTCTCTCTTTTCCACATCACTCCTCGCTCTATCACTCCTCTATCTTATCTCTATCACTCTATCTTTATCGCTCCATTTTCTTCTCTGTCTCTCTCCATATGCTCCCTCATCTATAGGCTGCTCTTTGTTGCTTCCATTAAGAGGGTGAGTTCTCCACAGTCAACATAAGTAATAAAAAGAGACATTAGAGTGTGATCAACGGGCACGCGGATACACACACACACACACAGTCAAACATACACACACATAGAGAAAGAGCTCTGCACACACATACTAACACACAAAAAGCTGACTGCTGCATTTCACACCACTTAACACTCAGCATCCAGGAATGAGGCTCCTTAAGACATGAAGCAATACACACACGGTATTGTGTTTTGTATTGGGCGGCATTGTATTGGGCGGTGGTGGTGCAGGTGGTAAGGGTGCTGTTCGGCAACCGAAGGGTTGCAGGTTTGAGCTCCTCTCTGCCTGACCCCATTGAAGTGTCCTTGAGCAAGATACTGAACCCCAGATTGCTCCCAGTAGCAGGTTGGCACCTTGCATGGCAGCCTCCACCACCAGTGTGTGAATGCATGTGTGTGAATGGGTGAATGTGAGGCATACTCTGTGAAGCGCTTTGAGTACTCGTAGTAGAGTAGAAAAGCGCTATATAAATGCAGTCCATTTACCTTTTACACACACACACACATACACACACATGCACACCATATACCATTAGAGTGTCAATGCAAAAAATATCTATGGGCTGTACTATTTCTTTCCCAAGAGACTATACTGTGAGTGTTTGTGTCCCAAAACAGATGGGTTGGGCCCATTTTTACACAAGTGTGACAACTACGCTTCAAGATGGACACTTCAATGCTGTGTTTTAACTTCAGGGCCATTTGAGGCATACGGTGTCAGCTTTTCAGAGGCAATGAACAGAAAGACTGCATAAACACAGACAGATTGCAGCCAGATTTCAAGCGTTCCCGCATCGAGGCGCCACCAGCTTGTTAGAAACATAAATACAAAAGCTGGCACACTGTTGATTTACAGAAGAAACAAAACATTCAATCCATAAAGAACTGGATTAAAATGAATCATCATCACAAAGAATTACTCCCAACCAGTGGCTTATGGGCACAGTGTTGACACAAGGTGGCATGCAGAGCCAAACAATTTAATGTTTTTCAGATGAAAAAATCAGTTTTTAATGTTGTCAGACCTAAACTTAAATGTGACATAAAAAGACAGCAGTGTCTGAATAATAAACACTGTAGTTGACTACAGCCAACATGTAATAACAGGATGTGTCTGAGTGAGACTAGACAACTGTAAACAACTACCCATAATTCTCACCTCTCTCGCATGATATAGCAATATACCATGTCTCTCTTTCACACAAACACACACACACACCCACACATACACACTAACTGTGTGTCTAACAGTACACTGATCACACAACAGGACAGGGACCTACAATAGATAGCAGACTGCTACGATAAATTAGATGCTCCATTTTGTTTCTGTTTATATTCACAGAATTCTCTCTCTTACACAGACACATAAAAAAAGACAGAGACAGAAAGAAAGAGGCAGACAGAGAGAAGAGAATGCGATGGCACAATGTGGTGTGACTGAGGATAATCACAGAGGATAATATTTCTCCTCATGCAGTTTCTGGGTTTCATGCAGGGAATGAGATGAGATGTGGAGGCAAGAACACACCAAGACATACACAGAAAGTGATGCACACACACACACACACACACATAAGAGTACACGTGCATGCATGCAAAAGCACGCGCGCATACACACACACACACACACAGTCATATACTTCCTTTGACGGGCCCGCCCTTGATGTGTTCCCCACCCTCAGATGCAGCAAGCCTGCCAACATTCTCCCATGAGGTACCAGCTGACCACGCCCCTTACCCCATCATTAGTCTCTGACACCAACACCACCACCAACCCCTCACCCACTCACTCACCAACACACACACACACACAATCACACAATAGTGTAAACACATGACCACGGACGCAGCGCAACATACATGATAGCTCATAGCCCCACACATAGACATGGGTAGTACAACACAGACACAGACAGTCTCTCTGCTGCACATACAAAACTCAAATTCACCACCCTCAATACAGCAGTATTGCTGTACAGCAGCCTTACACATAAACAAACCCATCCAATTCAACACAATGGCACAGACACAAACAAAAATGACATACAACCACACACATACACACGCTTGCAAAACACACCCCTCCACATAGCCACACATTCCTACTCTCTCTCACACACCCACCCATACGCACACGCACACACACACATACACACACACTCCCTCCACCCACTCCCGTAGGTATAACATGCAATTACGCAGGCCCAGAATAGGCTGTGTGTGTCTGCTCTCCTCCCCTCTCTGGGATCCATGAGGCTGAAGCAGGGAGGCAGGCAGACAGCCCACACCCAGCGTCCAGCCCCCTGATTGGGGGAGATCAGCTCATCTACACCCCCTGGGGCTCCACACCACTGCTCTCTCTCCCTGTCATTAGGCATGCAAACCAGCAGCACAAACCACTTCCTGGGTTTGGGGAGAGGTGTGTGTGTGTATGTGCGTGTGTGTTGGGGGACGGAGGGATGAAATAGCCCAAGTGGCATATGGGCGGGGGGGGGTCATGTCATCTGGCTCCAATTGAGCCAGAATGGTGGCTCCAAAAGCCACAGTCGCCTTGTGTCAATGAAGCTATGTGTCCAGGACACAAAACCACACCACAGCACTATACACCACCACATGTGATAGCGGTTAAGTGCTCAGCAAACGTGGAGAGAACATTCCCATTGTATTCTGGCAGTTTATTTCCTGCAAGGCAGCGCTGGTCAATTACTCTTCCAATAAGCCCAATGAATAAGCATGCATATTTGTTTACACTGGTGGTGACACACAGATATGCATTTCCATCCAGAAAGAAACAGCAGTAGAGAGTCTCCAGAAAACACACGTCTGAAGTTTCAGTTCAAACAAGCAGTGCAAAACAAGGCTATCAGTCCACAATGGGGCAAATTATAGCCTGTGTCATTACATAACAGTACAAGCTTTCTCTTAGCATGCAGGTACAAGAATGTAGGGCTAGGGCAGAGGACTAGCATCCTTACTCCAAGCTAACAGTTTCTTTTCAAAGGCCTCTCTCAGCAGATAGGGCTATGATGACTCATGACTAATTAGAGGGGTTGAGAACATGGCAGTGCCTTTCAACTGTGAACTGGCTACTAATACAGTAATTGGACATCCTGGTCGAGTTCAAGAGGCATGAAACATAGCAACACAGTTAATTCAACATAAAAAGAGATGAGCTGAATGCTTTGTTGCTCTCGCAGGCACAGCTGAGACTGTGTTTCATACAAGCCCTCCATGATTGAGTGAGCTAAGGGTCAGGGAAGGGTCTGCTTCTCAAATGAGCCCTTCATGATTGGTTAGGCCATGGGCTGGGGGAGGGGCTGTGTCTTAAACGAGCTCTTCATGATTGGGTGAGCTAAGGGCCAGGGGAGGAACTGCGTCTCAAATGGCCTGGTTGTTGATTGTTTGTGATGCATGTTGGGAGACTGTGCCTTAGATGAGGGCTTGCTGATTGGCTGAGCTGTGGGGCTGGTGGAGGGGCTCAAGAGTCTCACCTGTGGACGTAGTGCAGCTGGTGGACAGAGTGTATAGCCAACACCATCTCAGCCAGATAGAACTTGGACATATCCTCTGGCAGCCGGTCCTCAAACTTACTGAGCAGAGTCAGCAGGTCGCCACCCACATAGTAGTCCATCACCAGGTACTAGAGACAGAGAAAAGATGTTAGAGAGAACTGTCAGCTACACAGTGTCAGAGATACACAGTAAGAATGCAATGCAATATAAAAGACATGTCAGCAGCATAATGTAAAATTTACAAAACTCAATTTCGCTGGTGTGCAGTGGGCATCCATTACAACAGTGCTCCTAGATGCAGTGTACTTTTGCTCTGAATGATAAGGATTTGTGTGTGGCATAAATGTCTTGTGTTGCTTAGCTGACATGGGATCAGTTGAGCGCGTGTGTGTGTGTGTTTGCATGTGATCAGAGAGTGGTACTGTGTGTGTGTGTGTGTGTGTGTGTGTGTGTGTGTGTAGGGGAAGGGCAGACTCATCACAATAAGCACAGAAGACTTGTCTGGTTTGTGTGTGTAACTCACCAGGTTGTTCTCATCCTGGAAGGCGTAGTGCAGGGTAGTGATCCACTGGCAGTCTCCGTTGACGAGCACATCCCGCTCTTCACGGAAGCACGCCGTCTACAGACAGAGCACAGCAGGGACACTGAGCACTAACCAAACACACCTGAGCTGATCTAGAAGTTTCCACACCCAAACACACACAGAGAAGGCCACAGATCACATGTAATGGAGTACATGTCCATGTCTAGCTCCAATCCACCTGGCGGAACCCCCGGGGGTATTCCAGACACTGAATTCAGGGGGAAATGGAAACTATGAAGATATGCAGGAATTCCCCACAGAAAGAAAAAGAACATCCTTAGAAAACTAGTTTCTGATTTTGACACTGAGAGAGAGAGAGAGAGAGAGAGAGAGAGAGAGGTAGCAAATGTGGTGGCAGCTGTGGGCTGCATTCTGACCTCTGCTCTCTTCAGCATCTCCCATTTGTTGAGAATCTTCATGGCAAACACCTTGTCTGTGTTCTTCACCTTCACCACGGCAACCTGGGCAGAAACAGCGACAACAAAAACAAACATGCTTAGTAAGTCTTGGGGAGAGAGAGAATAACCTCAGAAGAAGAGTGCAGTCCCTAAGAAAAAGGGAGCCATTCAGAGCCATTCAGAGCCTAACACTACCAACACAATTGTCCATACAACACCACTTTAACTTGTTATAAAGAAGCTATAATAAGTGGTTTAGCAAGACAGATAGGACACAGCCTAACCCATATGGCTTGGGAATTTTATGAGGTATATTATGGGTATGATGTAGGGTACCTTAGACACACAACTGGCTTACTGCCAGCTTTGTATCAAACAACCCTTTCTCAGTGAAACCCAATATGGCCCATTGTTAATTATTTATATATATATGTCTGCCCTCCTAAAGTCTAAAATTATGATATATATCTCAGTGTGTGTGTGTGTGTGTGTGTGTATATATATATATATATAATAATTTTTGGAGTGCAGTTACAACACCCTGTGCATGTGTTTGTATTGTCTGAGCACACAGGCCCATAAGAACAAACTTGGAGTCCTTGGAGAGGTGCGCTGACCGCTGTTCCAGTCTGTGTGTGTATGTGTGTGTGTGTGCGTGTGTGTAAACCTGTTAGACTGAAACGGATCTTTGACCTCAGGCCATTCACATGAGAACAAGTGCCAATTTTCAGCTCAGTGTTCTCTCTCCTCCTTCCCAGAGTAGTAAACAGAATCCCACCAAACCACTGAGCAGTGCAGTGCAGTGCAGTGCAGCACATCGCAGCGCCTGCTCCTGGCCCACATCCACATACATAATCTCTCTGTTTTGTAATGGCCGAGAGGAAGAAAGACTCAGAGGATGGGGGAGGGAGAGAGAGAGAGAGAGAAGCGCTGCATATACAGGAGACAGAGGCATTGAGAGGATATCTTTAACTGAGATTATTGGCAGCATTACTGTGGCCTTTGCTTTTGTTCGCTGTAGTAAACAAGCAGGTCTTTCCCTCTGTGTTGCTTCCAATGCTCCACTCCTCACACTTTCTCTACCTCTCTGATCAGCCTTCTCCATTTCACACCACCACCCTCTCTGTCTTTATCCATCTGTCACCCATCCAAACTATACTGGTCACTGGATGACTCAGTACCTGCAAACTAACCATACAGAGACTTTTCCCATGACCCCATAAACACACACACACACACACACACACGCACACACACACACACACACACACACATCGTGTATCAGCACACATTCAGCTCAATTTACTTATTCAAACAGTACAGATACTAAAACAACGCAGATGTTCCCACTAATGTGCTGCATGCCTAGTTAGTCTAAGCAGGGTGTGCCCAGGAAAGTGGTTTTTGATTGCAAATAATATTGCCATCAAAGTTAATACATTAACAGTTAGTGCATCAACAGGAGATCTCATCAATCTTGTGTTGAGGGTTACCACCGCAGTTGGGCTGCTTCAGAGATACTGAGTCATGTGACCAGCAAGAGCTCTACCAACACAGAACTGTGATATGTTTCTCTGACACCGGTCTCTTTACTACCGCTGTTTGTGAGAGATACAGCTGCCCTAGTGTACACGTTACACACACACACACACACACACACACACACACACACAGACAGGACACATATAAAACACAACAGGACAGTCCCTCACCCTCTCCTTTTCTCTCTCTCCTCTCCCTCTCTTTCCCACAGTCCAGTTAAATACTCATTCTTTTCTGCCGTGGAAATCCCCAGCTCATATCTCCCCATCAGACTGGGGTGGAGAGGGGGTGGAGGGGGGTTGAGGGGGGGAGCTGCTGGCCTTCGGACAGTGGGGGTGGGGGGCTGTGGTTTAGTCTGACCTTATCAAGCAGGGGAGTCTTATTTCCTCTCGGCCTCGCTAATCCGCGGTTGTCCACCGAACCCGTCAGACAAACACCACTCCACCAGTACCTGAGCTAGCGTTTGCCGCGAACAGCCCACTCCACCTATTAGTCACAGTCTTTTAGCTTGGATCCCACCAGCCTGCTGCACCACCCTCATTCTCGGCCTGGTTCTGCTCACTTTGGTGGGCATGCCTGGCACCGGAGCAGAACCCCCGCTAATGCCCGTGAAATTGAACATCAATAAAAAAAGCTCCAGAAACGAGCCTTGGGGGGCAACTTTGGTGCCCAAACTCCAGACCCCCCCGCTCCTCTCTCTCTACACACACACACACACACACCACACACACACACACACACACACCACACACACACACACACACACACACAGTCCCTCAGACATTCTCTGCCCTGTGACCTGCTCCATCTAGCAGCACTGGTAGTTTGGACGGGTGGTGCTGTTGACTGTCGCTGTGCTAAACTGATGTTTACAAAACAATCAGAAGATATAAATAAAGCCAATTCACTGTAGACCATCTTGTTGATTTAAAGGTTATTATGGCTAAGTATGGTTAAGGTTAATGGTGGTTTGTGTTTAGAGTACTGGGGTGTGTCCTGTTGTCGTGTAGCAGTTACAGCAACCAACTGGTATGAAAATCAAAGGCAATTTAATCTACAGTCTTCATTTGTAGCCACTGTTGATCTCTGTTCACCACCTTTGGCCAGTTTATTGAGATACTGTGGGTTAGGTCTGACAAACAAACATTCTTCTATTCTACAGTGCAAGGTAAGAAGCAACAAAGTTAAGACCATCAATCCATCAATTCATTTCGTATTCACTCTATAAAACTATCTGAACAATGCAGACCTAAACCAACCGATAAAACTATCTGAACAATGCAGACCTAAACAAACATTTGCACAGACAAATACATATTGAGTAGACTTGGGCAAATTCACACTGTGGATCTCAACTGCCTTAGGGCCAACCTCCAAGTCTCAAAGCATATCATACTGCAGACTGCTGAGATGGTGAGATTAAGATGCCTTGTTATCCTTTTCAGAATTCCCACTTTGGTAAATTATGTTTTTACAGCATCAGACTGTGAACAGGTACATCCCGAGCTGGCAGCTCTCAGCTTTTTCAACATCTAATTCTTAACTGGGTCAGGATAGGATGAGGACTTAACATGATGAGAGTGTGGATCTGAAGAGCAGGAAACCAGGAGTCTCCCTCTCTCTGTCTCTTTCTCTCCATTACCCCGACACACAAGCATATACAGTGTAAACACAAAGAGACACACACACACACACAGACAGACGCAGACAAACACAAACACACACAAAGACACACACACACAGACACACAAACAAACACACATACACAGTCATTCAGTAATTTACCAAGTGCGTGATGTACATACCTCCCCAAAAGCACCTCGGCCTATGACCTTCAGTATCTCGAAATCCTCCCTCCGTAGACGCATCTGCTTTACCTTGGAGGTAAAGGGTTTGGCTGCAGAGACAACACCCAACAAAGAGACAGACAAATTGGATTAGATTATCATGGACTTGATACTTTTCTTGTGGAACTGTCATTAACCTTAATATGACATCTCTGCTGATTTATCATAATATTTGCAATATTAGTATGAGAACAGTAACACATTTATTTTCATACACATGAGTGAGAGAGTTCAAGAGAGTGCAAGAGAGCAATTATTATGGTACACTAGATCTTCTCTATGGGAGCAGCACAGAGAGTCTGCAAAGTCAGCCAAAAAAGCACATCTGACCATCCTCCACCAATCAGAAAAAAGGACATGGCAGAGAGGGAAAGGTCAAACGAGGTGTAGGCAGGCAGACACACACACACACACACACACACATACATCAGATGTTTACTGATGGCAGAAAAACTGTTGTTCTGTTGTACATTCTTACAAGCTGCAACTGAGCGACTAATCATCTGACATCTGCACATGCAGGTGTGTTGACGTGAGAGAGGTTGTGTATGAGGATTGTGTAAGGTGTATGTCGATCAGTATGTGTGTGTGTGTGTGTGTGTGTGTGTGTATCAGTGTTTGTTCTTGCATGTGTAATATCTATGCAAGTAAACAAGTTTTGGTGTGTTATGTGTGTTCTGTGTGTCTTTTTTTGTGCGTGCATGTGTGTGTGTGTGTGTGTGTGTGTGCATGTGTGTATACACCAGTTCAAAAACAAGAGTATTTGTGTGTTTAAGGGTGTACATAATGCCACTGACACACCCTCCAGGTGCCCACTTTATGTGTTGCACGCCAGGCAGAGGACAGGACAGGGCAGGGCAGGGCATCATCCCACCCCTCCACCCACGGCAGAGGACAGGACAGGGCAGGGCATCATCCCACCCCTCCACCCACGGACCCTGCGCTGCCTCACAAAACTGCTGGCAATCTCTCTAGGGCAGCGAGGCATCGTGGGAACTGGGACCTGCGGATGGAAGGGGGCGGAAGGCAATCTTTTGCACTGATAAGGAGACGGCAAACGGTGAATGCCTTTGACCTTTACACATATTCAGTGCAATCACAATCCTTCTTCATGCCCCACACCCACCCCCAAAACACACACACACACATGCACACACAGAGACACAA
Source organism: Tenualosa ilisha (assembly GCA_015244755.2). Taxonomy (NCBI): domain Eukaryota; kingdom Metazoa; phylum Chordata; class Actinopteri; order Clupeiformes; family Clupeidae; genus Tenualosa; species Tenualosa ilisha. The sequence goes on along the minus strand of PYXC01002113.1, from coordinate 142,276 downwards.
GGTGTGTACATACATACTGAACAGACCTCCATCTCTCCAGGGAGTTAGTATAAAATGAGGCTAATGAAGTAATGTAGTTTTGTGAGGGAGGCAAGAGAGAGACCTTGGCATGTTTGCTCATGACTGTTCCATATCTCTAGCTCTACATTCTGTAAATACCACGACTCCTGTGGTGTGGGCCCTGTGTAGAACATAACAAAACAAAGTGAACCAGACAAACGCCTCTCCACCAACTCATGAACACAGACCAATGACCTTGTGGGAGAGTCAGTCTGCAGAATAAGGGACAATCTGCAATCAGTGGTAAATGCTTGATGGAATCATCCATCTAGCCAGTGCCTCAGCTCTACACTTTTCCCACGGCAAGACCAACCACTCCACTCCTTTTTTTTCTGTGAGATCATATGGCAGAACTCCCTGGGTGTGGATGGCAGGGAAGCACTGATATACAACCCTACCCACACACCACAGACACACACACGCCATAATGCACTTATACTGTAGGCCTATCTACAAACACATAGAGAGAGAAAGAGAGCAGTGTGTATGCACTACTACAAACAAACAAACGGCTAAAGGAGAGATAGAGTAAAACAGAGCAAAAAACGACAAGTAAGAGAGAGAGAGACAGAGAGAGAGAGAAATAACAAGACAAAGAAACATAAAAGGCAGGCAGATAGTCAGCTTATTTCATTGCAGATAATCCCACAGCACTGGGCTTACAGCTGTTTAGACTGGGCTCTGAAACCCCGTCCGGTAAATAAGACCATGAGCAACAATGTCAGTGCCAGACAGAGCGATTAGCATCGCTTTATTTTAGCAGAGCTGATGAGATGATTAATGTCATTCACAGCGGGGCTGTTCCACATGTGAGTGATGCAACAGCAGGGGTGGATCGCAAGGGCCGGGCCGCTGAACAGGGAACTGGGTGATTCAGGCCATAGGGCTTGATCTCTCATGACAAGAGAACACTAGAAATAATACCACTGTGGCTACTCTGACTAAATACATTCAAGTTTTAAATAGATTTTTAAAGATGTGGTTTGCAATGACGTATCTTTTATTTCAAGATTCGATCTGCCTATGCTCATATGAGGGTGAGATAGACTCTCAATCCATTAACCACTCAGATTCTTCATTATGTAAATATGTTCATCCATTAACCCCTTAAAAAACATATGATACACACTTATTATGTATTGCTAAAATACGTCAGTAGCAAGTGACTGAACCTTTAATAATGGGGAGTAGACAGTTATTGCTGGTGTTTTGCCAGACTGACCTCTAGACTTATAATTTATTAGACTGCTTGGTTAAAAAAAATCTGTTGTGCCTGACAAGTTTTCTAAAAACTGATTCTGTGAAGGTTGCCACCTGATGCAACTGTGAGAATTCTACCCAGTATATCTCATCATAAGCTCAGTGAGCATGATTACAAGGGAGCACAATGTCATTGGCTACACAGATGTACCCACAGCCAGATAATGCTCAAGGTTACTGGCATCACTGGTCACTGACACACGCTAAAGCAGACCAGTGATGAAATATGGAAGATAACACCATGAGGCCTGTGTTTATGTTGTGTCTGTGTCTATGGCTGTGTTATGTATGTGCCTGTCTCAACATGTCTGATCCAGGGTCAGAATTAGTCTAATCTAAACTGTAATGTCCTTCATTAAACACGGATGGAAGAAATCACCTCCTAACTACACTTGAAATTGGAACCTTTCTAATCACAAAAGACATGATTAAAAATGAATGCTCAACAGATGGAGACATTAGCACCTGGCGCTGAGCAGGCCTAAACAGAGGCAATAAAACAGCTTTCATGTCTACAGATGTAGTTAGCTTGCGTGTCGGTCTGCCATACCCATAACATGAGTCAGTCAGGCTTTCTCATGACTGCCAAACTGGTTGGCTCTGAAGCAGCAAGTGCACTGGCTAACGCTAACCACATCAATTACAGACACGTAGCGAGAGAGAACAACAGAGAGTTCGCTCTCAGTCTAGAAAGATACCAAGCAACCACACAAGAGATGCAGTCAAGTCCAGCACAGCTAGCATGTTTGGATTGATCATACAGGTTATAGCTTTGCCTGCTTGTCTTGTGAAGACTGGACCATAGTGAACAGTGAATAGAAACTGTGATAAAAGAAGCCATTTCTACTGGTGCAGCAGTCACACTTTGCGACGCCTTGAAAAGCCTAAAGAAAAACAGACTATGACTTCATTGCATAACATCAACTCAGCTGCTCCCCTGAGCAGAGAGAAGGTAGCTGCTGCTGGCAGATGCTGCAATGTGTAGCTTAGCCTAGCCTAGCCTAGCCTGACTTAGCCAACTGCTTGCTCATGTTCAAGCCAAAGAGGTCTGGCAGCTGAGATCAATCAGTGTTACTTCAGCTAGCACTACTGCCCCAGCTCATTGAAGTGGCCTTATCTAACCAGCGGCAACAGCCACGCCACTTCAAGTGCCTCAATTGAAGACTGCCAGATGGATTCTTTGAAGAGAATCCATCTTCCTTATAGAGGATATGAAAGGCCCTGTTCAGCCCCTGTGAGTATACACACACACACACACACACACACACACACACACACACACACACACACACACACACACACACACACACACAGACAATAGAGCCACTGAGAAGTACACTACACACTTTTACTTCATGTAAAAACATACACATACAGCACAACATAGCAACAGTCACCATGGTAACACGGTAGTATACAACAATCTGTAGTCAGTGGTGCTCTGACAAGCAGGCCCTCCTATGATAGATTCTTGTCTCATAACACTTGAGGATGTATTTTATGTCTTTGTAGACAGGAAGGGAAATGGTATGAAATGCATTGATGATCATAGGATCTATTCTCCAGCAGTTTCATAAGTCGCTACTGCACTGAGCACATGCACGAATGCTCACAATGTGTCTGGAAAAACACCAGCCTCACCCTCCAGCTAGACGGGTTTGAGTTTGTGTGTGTGTGTCTGTGTGCGTGTGTGCGTTGGTGACTGTGCTGTACAGTTTGTATCAGTGCTGGTGAAAACGGTGTGTGAAATATATCTATTGCTTTTATGAATTCTGTGTGTGTGCGTGTATGTGTGTGCGTGAAACATACAGAAGGCTGTGTGCACGTGTGGGTTTTTAAACATCTCTTCTAGTGAGTGGGGGAGTTCATGCCTAAGTACACGTCTGTGTGTGTGTGAGAGGACTTGAGAGAGTGTGCGTATGTGTGTGAAAAGCCAGGGCCAAAGTTGTGCGAGTGTGTTGTGCACACACACTCCCAGTCGCAGCCCCATCACTCAGGACATCTGGAAACCATAAGAGAACTTATTTACAGCCGCGGTGAGCTAACGACACAAAAATGCCGCCTCCTGGAGCAGATTCCCAGATCCATGAGCTAGGAGACCTGAGGATGCCCTTTTCCCTGGAATACTACAGATGCATGCACCTACGGATGGTCCTACGGATGGAATACCACAGTTTCCAGTCCAAGACTTCCATTCCCTGAACTACAAAAGATCCCAGACCTATGAATAGTCTATCTTAGTCCCTGGAATACCACAGTTTCCAGTCCAAGACTTCCATTCCCTGAACTACAAAAGATCCCAGACCTATGAATAGTCTATCTTAGTCCCTGGAATACCACAGGTTCCCGTCCAAGACTTCCATTCGCTGAACTACTAAAGATCCCAGACCCTACGAATAGTCTATCTTAGCCAAGAATACTGTTCCTTCAGACCTAAGGATGGCCTCTTCTTTCTGATGGGAGAAGGCCTAATGGTGCAGCCATCCTACTTCAGAGACCAACTGAATAAATTCCACAAATCACCCAGAGTAGTGCTAGGTCAGGGTCAAAGTGCACATCTAACAAGTCAAAGACAACAACTTTGAAGATTTTTTTTTTTTTTTTTTTACAATTCAGGAAAAGCAAACTGCCTTAAAACTCTCGAAGTGCAGTGTGCAACTTGCCCCTAAAAACTGACTAGATGAAATTCTGTGCTTGCATTTCTGACTAGACCTATACAGACCCATTCTCCTGATATCACATTAGGCAAGAGGTGATGAAGAAATTGTGCAAGCCATCAGACAGGCGGAAACGCATATAGCAAACGGAGTCTCCGGTTATGCCAGCAGGGGGGCCAAGAACTGTATAGTCTGTCATGGGTGAAACATACATGGGGCTGTGAGGGATGGCTTTAAATCATTCATAAGTACTAACATACATGAATTCTAGGGAATCACTTACATGCAGCATAAACTGGCAGCAGAGCGTTAAATTGGGTTTGATGCTACAGTACACATCATTGGCACCCAAATTCCCTTGGCAATATAGGACCCTCCACCAACTGGTCGCAAGTCCCATCCCCCAAAATGCATGTGGACAGACAGAGAGAGAGAGAGAGAGAGAGAGAGACAGACAGACAGAGGGACAGACAGAGAAAGAGAAAGAGAGAAAGAGAACAAACACACACAGAAAAAATAAAGCGGGTGGTGGGTCATGGTTCAGAAACAGATTTCTATTGGCTGCACCACTGTAAACACACAAACAGGATATTTGAAACAAAATAGGAAAAAATTCTGAGGAAACAAAGAGACTACGGAGAACGGAGAGAGTAGGACAAACAGAACGACAAGATCAGGGCAGTTCCGAGACTACTGTGCAAAAGCTCATTCTACAAGTATGCAAACACAGAGACTGGGCCAAGTTTCTGCAAAAGCAAGAAGAAGAGTGAGCTAGAGCATGGTTGAGAAGTGAGTGGTGTTTTGAGGCCTTTTAAAAACAGATACCGAAAGTTCCAGGACAAGGCAACTGTCTCTTTAAAAGCCAGACAGTTATGTTAGAAATGCACATAGCAAAACTGCAAGCACAGGGCTGACCAAGAGAAGAAGGGCATGTCACAAATTTCCACTGAAAGCAAATCTCCACTTAGCAAACAGCGCTTCTGAAGGCTATCTAATGGCACGTTTGATATCAGGATTCTTCCCAGAACAGACATGACAAAAGGTTTATCTGTTCTGGATCTACAGCAATTCATGTGGCTAAATACCACAGAAAAAAACAAAGATAACTCTTTGGCTTCAACGAAGACTGGTGTCGTGTTAGGATGCGTTAATTGATAGAGTATTATCCTTTCTTACTATGTGACAACACCCAGGGAACTCTTCTCCATACTGCCAAGCTGCTCAAACCATGAAGTAACATCTTGGCAGCCGTGCTCTAAAGACACATGGTGCTTACTGAAAAAATGCTTTGGGAAAGCTCACTTAATTAACTTAAGTTTTTGAAGCCTCTCAAGGTTTTATTGTCCAGAATGTCCTAACTTCATATTGGTACAAACCCTAAACAAACAGTGATACTGACAAGGATTTGCAGTAGACAGATTGCCTTGGAGCTACATCGCCTAGATGAGACCACAACTCATTCTTTGGCAAAGCATCCCACACAAACTCAGGTTGCAGCATTATCCATCAAATCCTCCTCTTCCTGTCCCAACTTATCCTCATCCTGTTTTTAATGCAGGATCTGCCATCACTGCGAGGATTTGGGTAGCTAAATGTATTCACTCCTTCTGGTGCAAGTGAAGCATGAAGCTGCCTGCCAAATGATTACATATAAATCACTGGTATTAACGCTGGGATCACAGACCATATTATTAATTTCATTACAACTTAAGGTCACCATTCCAAAGTAGCCTACTGAACAACCACCTGAAGACCACTGACTGACTACAGGACCTGAGTGATGATAAGTGAAGTGTTTGTTTTTCAAATGAGAGAAAAGGAGTGTGAGTGTACTCCTCAAGCAGAAGGGAGCTTCCATGTCAGACAACTACGAGTCTGGCTGAGAGTGAGTGTCCTGCTGTACCGCATGCTCCCCACCACCTGGGTGATCTTTTTTTGTTGGTTCTAGGCTGAGAAAATATGTGTTAAATTTAGCAAATTCTCAAATCTTACCAAACAGAGCCGTAAGTGTGTGCACAATTTATTTAAACAAACACACATTCTTTTAAAACCAAATGACAGTTCCCACCATTGGTGGGTGAAAACAAAAAGAGGGATAAATTAAAAATATTAAGTGTGGCCCTATAAAGCAAACCAAAGAGAATACTGAAGATATATATACTGCAAAGACTTTTAATTTGTTAGGCAGGAAAATGGCTGCTTGACATGGCAATAGTCATGCCGGCAGACCAAAAGACTGAGTCCTTTAACATAAATTGCATGCTTCCTTAATCCCACCTGTCACCTAGGAGAAAGGTGTCATTTTGCTCTACAGATTATCCATCTTTCACTTTGACGTAATCTGCCTGAGCTTTCCCCAGTGGCGAGATGTGTCACTTTTGAAAGAAACCCTCACCTCCCCTCCTTCTCTAGGGAATGGATGACTGGATACACTTCCACTGTTGAGGCTGACAGGTAGACCACGGCGGTACCTGAAACCTCATTTGTTCTTCCTCATCTCTTTAGGTCCACCACCACCCCAGATGTTCTGTCTTAGAACCGGATGGACAGGTGCTATGACAGTTCACATTCATGCAGGGCGACCTTTAGTATGCAGTTCACTCATTTTTGAGTAATACCAGAATCCAACAAAGACTGACAAACAAATATGCGCCTTTTATTATCACACTCCTTGCCCACAGCAAAAGCGGGATTGAAGTCACCTTTGAACTGTGGAGAAATATTTCAGCAGAGAGGGCGTTTGTCGTTTGAGGTCAGGCACTTGAGAGCAGTAGTGACATGAAAAGGCTGCCCTTTGAAAGAGGATGGCAACTGATTGGCTCAAACAGTCCCGTTTCTTGTCTACAGGGGCAAATAAACACTTTGCCACTCGGGCCAATAACTCAATTTCTCAAGCTTGACATCTGAGCACTGCTTTTACCATGAAACAGATGCATGTGTATTCATTCATTGCTTTAAGGCGCTTTTTCCCCCTCGTTTTTCATGCGTGAGTGAATACGGGTGGAATAATGAGAGTGCAGCTGACTCTGGTGGCAAAATATTCTGCAGGAACCACAAAATCACCACTTTTAGAGACGGAGTACATGACGAGGACCAAAAAAGCACTCCACACACACACACACACACACACACACACACACACACACACACACAGACATTGTGCAACACTGCAGTTGTACAGTATATAGACACTTTCTAGGCCACAACCAATCCCTTAGGCTGGAGCTAAACTACTAATTATAACGTTCTGGAGAGAGGGTGTCAAGGCTGGGACTTGCAACCATAACCATGCCGAAAAAATATGCATTATAACGAGAGACATGTTCCAGCAGGCCCTTTGATAAATACACACAGGGGTTCCTAACAGGATTACATTTCAAAGGGAGATATTGCAAAACACAGCCAGGGATGACAGAGGAGTAGAGAGCAGAGGAGACGGTTGGAGGGTTGTGCTTTTGAGAGCTGATCCATGGTTCATTCAGTGGTGGATGCAAGAGGCTTATACCCATTATCAAAAAGCACAGACCTAAACAGTCATGGGCCAAGACTTCTAACTACTGATACTGAAAAAAAGGGCCTTCTGACAAAAGCTGCCCGCCCGGTAGACAAGGTTCAACCTATGCAATGAGTCCAACCAAACCAATACTGGCTGAATGATAATGAGAAGATAGATAACTAATGCTGAGGTCTGTGCCTTAGCCCCTCCACCTTAAATCAAATTCCTCCCCATCCCCCATTGGAAGAGCCACAGGCCTGACCTTACCTCATGGCTCTGTTAGCGACAGAGACACACAGTGTCATTATTCATGAACAGAGGCCAAGCCTGGCCAGTGCCGACGTTGATGTATATGACATGAAAGCAATGAGTCAACAGTTCATCCATGCTGCCACATGGAAACGAAATGTGCACAGTGCAGTATCACTCATTCCGGAATATTATCGTCACTCTTTCCGAAATATTATCCATGAGGGGCTCCGTGAGTTTGAACTAAAGACAAAGGACCCTTTTATGGAGAAATGCAACTGTTATGTTTAGGAAATCATATATATATTAGCATACATAAAGTTAGCAAAGAGTCCTCTAACTTCACATAGACTTTCCTTAGCTAATGTTGAAGCTAGTGCATCTCTCTGTTGACATTTCAACATGCATTTGCTGAGTGTGTATTCCATGCAGCGAGGGATAGATCCCAACGTTTAAGCAGCAGTCTGGGGAGCAATGTGGTCTTGGATGATTTAAATGTGGCTGCCAATTGCCCGTACCAAGTGCAGACGTACACAAGCTACAAGAGTGTGCTGCTTGACTTCTCTGCCAGAAAACGCACATGTGGGTAGTGTGGGTCTTGGACCTGCACACACGCACACACACACACACGCATGCACGCGCACATTCACCCATGCACACACACACGCACAAGGGGACTACAACAGCAATGTTTGCACTATGACTCAGGCCAAAACCGATTCCTATCAGCTGTTCTGGGGCCTGTTCTTTTGGGGCATCACGCCTTTGTATTGCGTCCAAATGTCATTTCCCGGAAAAGATTTCTTACGTATTTGTTTTATTAAGGGATCACTTCCTGACTTGGCCTCTCTCTCTCTGGGGCAACATTAAGACATATTTGTGCACATTATTTGCCACAGTTCCACACCCTTCTCGTCAGACTCAGCACTGGTTATTTTACTGTGGCAGTGCAGGTTTAGAGCCATGCCCAGTGTATGCCGAGGTGAAAGCCAAGAAGTGATTACTGTAAAAATATTTGACCACTTCAGGGTGGAACAAGCCCTGAGAAAAACTCTAATTATATTTACCCGGGAGTTTGACAAACACCACAGTTAGTGAAGTGTGAAACCCACTTTTCAGACCGCACTGAAGTAATGGAAGCAGGGCTGGTTAAGAATCCCAGGGTGAAAAGGGAGCATTTAAATGCAGTTATTCCATGAATATGGCCATAATGAGGAAACCACACAGCCTGGCAACAACTGGACAAAAGTCACATCCACACTAACAAACACCCACATGTACACATCGTCCAAGAGTTCGATTAAGGCCAAGCAGCTTCAATCTGTAAATGGCTGACAGACAGCAAAGCACATTCAGAACCTGAAGCAGCCTTCTCAACCTTGCCTCTCTTGGCATCCATCCTGAGAAGAGCAGTGATTTTAAACATAGCGACAGCAGAGATGGCCCTAACAGACAAGTGAACAGGATTTCCTGGTTCCTGTGTTTGGGGTGGGGGTGGGGGTGGGGGGGGGGTGGTAGCTCCCTGCCCACCTCAAGCCGGAGCATGGACCTCAGATTCCCGAATTCTCTGGACGGAAGGAAGAGCTCAAGGATCCCATCGACACCACAGCAGGAACCACAGACACACTTCAGTGACAGGAAGCGGAACTCAAGAGCATTTGGTTAAACTAGACTATTTCTTCAAATGACACCTCAAAACTAAATACGTGGATAAAAAAACTGTCTAGCCCTCTGGTAGAATGAGCGAAGATAACAGAACACAGTGTAAACATTTATAAATGCACATTTTCTCATAGAAAATGCATTCATTAGCCTAGCATTCAATAACTGCAGGAACCATGAAGATGTTGCTTTGGAACAACTTTACCCTAAAACCCTACAAAAATTACAAAAAAACCCTACAATCTTATGTCAGCATAAAAAACGGTAAAACAAGTTATTTGTCACAAGAATATACAATCTCACTTTTCCTGCAGCATAAATATACATCTGCCTTCACACACACACGAAAATGTCCATCCATAAAACACACATGGAGACATTGAGATGCACAGATGTTTGCATACATGCCCCCCCACCAACCCACATAAACATGTCTTCCCATCCAAAACAGCTTTGAGAAGCCGCCTGTCAGACAGTGAATGTCCCCATCAACCTCTAGAGACACGCATCAGTGCAGCGCTTAGATTAATTTTATGTTGTATACCATCAGCAGCAGCCCACATATGCAATTCTGGCATGTCAGCATCAGCCATATGTTTCCCTCCACAGAGAGACAGACAAAGGGAGGGACAAGAAAGACATTCAAAAAACCAAGAGGGGAAAGACCAACAAAAAAGGGGACAGAGAATCAAGCAGGATGAATCAACATCTGCTGCGGGGACCTGCTTGCACGACACCTCTCCTCTAAATTCCACAGGCCAGCTCTGAGTGGCTGCAGGCCTGAATCAGCACTTTCTGCCCTGCGCGCACACGCACACACACACACACACAGACACACACACACACACACACACACACACACAGAGCGGCAGCAGCAGCAGAAGCAGCACCGGGCGGGCATAGCAGAATGCAGCGATGCTCCAGCTACGGCAAGTCGAGAGGACCACAAAAACACATGGTGTAGCTGAGGCTGCAGATGATGTGATCTGCTGATGCAAGATCACAGCGTTCCACAGAACACATCTAGCAACAACAGCATGAATGTAGTGGTGAGAGATGAACAGACAGCTGTAATACACATTCCAAACAGTGTGAATATACTGTATACTGAATATACTGACGTTTTGTGCATGCTGGGCAATTAATCGAAAAGTTATTTGAACCAACAATCGTGACTGTTAATTGATAATGATCAAGCACATGACTACTAATCTTTGTTTATTATTACTGTTATTTACTTTGTAAACGTTTTCTTTATATTCTGTGCATTCAACTGTGTGTGTTCATGTACTGTTCTTTGAAAGCACACTACCACATATGTTGTCATGTGATTTCGCCAAGTCCAGGCAACTAAAGATGACTGCTTAATATTTCTAGCCCAGCCCTAATAAAAATTTATGTCAGTCAATATGGAAAATGATTCGCCCTAGAATGTGTCCTTAAAAAAAAAAAAAAAAAAAAAAAGAATTCACACGTGACAGGTGTTTACAAGTGTTTCTCAGATCTTGGTGAAAAGACAACAAAGGAGAATCTAACAGAGGCATCAAGTGCTCAGTCTTGGTGACCACAGGACTTTCCTTGCCAAAAAGGTCACTAGATGACATATCCTTTGATGACAAGGAACTGGATGCAGTCATATCCTACATTTGTACTACTCCTCTGTGTCTCATACAGCCTTAACAGAATAAAAACAAAGCCTTTGTGACTTATTTCAACATCAAGCAATGACAGAACAACAATACATGTGATATTTCAAGACATGGGGATAGCGACGTGTTAAAGTAGTCCAGTCAAAGCTACACTGAGAGTTCAGCTACAGTACACTAATGTTAATACTGGCAGGGTTGCTAAGAGCAGGCAGAGCTGGTTCAAGATCCTCAAACTTCAATAAGCCACCATGAAAAAACAACACGCTGATAATCCTTTTGACCAAACAGCCTACACACAAACAACTTACAATCCCCAAAGGAGTGGGAAATCCACAGCATTCTAGATCATCTCAGGCATTCTAGAATCCTCCTACCATTCTACAGTGGATCTAGTCTAGATTAGGCTTCATCGCCTTGTTTCCACAAGCCAGGTAGATTGTGATAAGAAGAGGAGAAGAGAGCAGCAGCTTAGCCAGCTGTCAGTAGTTCAGCTCCTGTCAGAAAGCGGGGCAGAAGAGAAATGAGTGGTGCAGTGGCGAAACTGTGACTGAGGAAAAATACCACAGCGCTTTGATTATCGGTTGAAAAGTAAAGCTCACAGAAAACAATTGAGGACTTGTGAATGGCTCTGGTTCAGTCTGACCGGTGCATTCCACTCGCTTTTCCTCCCTTGCGGGACATTTTACACATTACAGCTGGTTATTAGCGACCATGCTATGCCCATGTGACTCCCCTTCCCAGCCAGCTGATAGCGTGGCTTTCTGACCTGTGAAACATACATTCAGCATCAGCCGACACAGACATTCTTCCCCACTCACTGTAAACAAATGCCAACTTGTGCTAACATTGACTCTCTTAATACCAATACAGATGATGTCTGTCCATTAATACGAGCTATGACTGTATTGCCCTGCTGTAAGGCTACAAACCATATCATAAATTGCTAAGTGCACCCACGTCACACATGACAAAAATACATATGCACTTACTGATGACCTAACTGATGAAGTTGCTACACTAGTCATCAACTCAACCAGGCCTGTCAACAGAGTCAAGAGATGAGATGGTCTGGACTGTGTGCTGGACCAGAATCTTGGGAATGTGCTTCTGGAAGTTCCATCAGTCACCGGGGGATTAAAAATGGAGGCGAGAGCGCCTATTCCCATCTCCAGGGTGCTCAGAGACCACTAAAGGCCAGACAGAAAGCTCGCTGAGGAGAGGTGCTGAAGCAAACCAGAGCCAGTCCCTCATCTGGGCTTTCCAGGTCTATAAAAGTGGGATTTATCAGAATTTTCTCCCCTCAGATCTTTCTGCACAAACAGCGGGGACTTTCACATTAGCCGGGAATGTGAAGCATGAAGCCGACATAAAACGCAGTGCGAAACGAACACAGTGCGCTTTAGTCCAGGGTCTCATAAACCCCTTGAGCCCCTAGCATGAGGAACTCCATCAGATGTTATCACTGCCCTGAGCCACAGTCCCATAACTAACCAAGGCCACTGGAAGGGCAAGTCTGTGTGAATGCACGTGAGGGATGGAGAGGATATCTGCCTGAACTCACTAACTCACAAGGATGCAATGAATAAGTGACTGAGAGAGTGGTTGTATGAATGGGCCAATCCACGTCCTAGCCTCTCTATGGCTCACTGTACAAAGGCAGCAAACACAATGAGAGTCATCCCCCCACCCCCCACCCCAATTATGACATCATAGGTCACCAACTCGGATGCTTCCTGTCACTGCCCTCCTGAGCCCCCCTACAGGAAATGGTTTGTTCAGACAAACACACACATACACCAAGCATATGCACAAAACACAAGGTAAGTATCCCTGCACATTACACACAGACACAAAAACAGTCTTATACACATGCACACGCCACATGTCACACTCACACTCACTCTCTCTCACTCACACACACACGGTTTGTTTTCAAGGATGTCCTGGCCCCTGTCCTCCGGAGGCCTGAAAATCGTCGGTTGTCCTCTCTTCACTCTGTGGTCTCTCTTCTCCTAAGAGGCACCTGGTGTGGGCCCAACTCCCCAGCAAGGCAGACCCCCCTGAACCTTCCCGAGACCCTGACCCCTAACCCCGGAATAAGCACTTAAACACATCCTGCCATTTACTTTAACAGTGATAAATCACAAATCCTCATCCCCATAGCTCTAAAAAAAAAAACGAAAAAACTGAAAAGCAGAAGTAGATAGATGAAGCCATTACGTGTTATATGTTTTCCAGATGTACTTTTAGTGACCAAGTGCATGACCTGTGGTAACCCTCTCTGTTGTGTGCGATTTCCTCAATTTCTGCACATGCCTCTATAATGAACTTGCGCTGGTGAATCTCAGCACAAGTCCACACATGACAGTCACACCAGGAGGACTGTTGCTTTCCTATGGAATCATACCTCCTGTCTTCCAATGCTTTGCTGATCCTGCCAGGGGCCTGAGCTGGATGAGACAGGCCTACATGTACCTTCTGCTGTACCATACCTGTTCATGACCTGCACTTGGATGCCTGATGGCTGCAGGTTATGAACTGGTGTCTTGTTTCAAGCCAAAGAAAATTAGGCCATACAGGACCAACAATGGAAAGGAAAACCTCAAAATGTCTACCAGGCACTTGTCAGCTCTAGTTAAAAGTATAGCAAGCAGGCAATTTTACAGGCATCTAGAAGGCAGTAGAATTAGGTTTCATGGTCATGATATACAGGTCCACCTGAGTCAAAGTTCAATATGCATGTTTGCGAATGAATAGCCATGGCTTATAAGATTTTGAGTAAATACATGCAAATGTCTAGCTGATGGAGTAGCTGATGGAATTACACAGACAGTCTGGGGCCTACGTACAAGACCATTATTATGAACACCCTCTCCTAGTGCCCTGTGTCAACACGGGAAATGTCAAAATGAAGTCACTCTTGGCAGTGCGCACCCAGAGCCTCCACCTTGCCTGTCAGAGCGACTGCCGAAGGCCTGAAAAAGGTGAGTCGGTTACATTCCACATTCATGCACAAACCAGTCCAGCAATGATGTCACCTCGACTGTTTTTTTTTTTCTTACTTGCTTTCCTTTGCATAATCACATAAATTGCAATAGTTTGAAGGGTTGAGCATTTACCCTGCTATCAGATAATAACATTGCTGTGGACAGACTAGTGGGCGAATGGTTAACGTATTAGCCTATTGGCAACACTGTTGTCTCACGATAGTATTTCCGCATACCAAAACATGATCCAAGGCTCAATGATCCAAGGCTCCATGAACCCAAGTACAAGAACCGATTCTGAGAACCCATGTAGCTCCATAAACACAGTGAGCGAGAGAGCAAGGTTATGGAACTCTACCGTTGAGCGCATCACGTGTTTATTTTAGCCAACAACATCTACAAACGGGTAGGTTGAAATAATATCTTACCCCATTCCAGAAACTCCAGAATATTTTTCTCCCTTCTGATGGGCGAGTTGTTGCACTCATCATAAAGACAGACGAGTATATCCAGTAATGTTTCCACGCTGAGGCACTGGCCGTTGGACTGCACTGGGCCATCCAAAATCAGTTTTTCCAGTTTCTTCAAACGCACTTCCCCCGACATGATTAAAATGTTTTCAGTTGACAAAGGAGTAAATTATTTACAGCGTATAGGCTGTTATATACTAAAACCCCACTGGCGAGAGGCACACAGGAGCCTACCTCACCTTACAAAAAGTTCCGAGGAGAAGCGGCGATTGTCGGCCTAAAGGTTATCAATCATGACGCTCCTCGTCTAAACGTATCGGCAGAGGACGCAGAATGTGCGTGAGGCAAACCATATCTCTTCATTACCCCTCATTTACTGTCCCTGGAGACATAAGAGAGACTTCCCAATTGCCGACCCTGCCCTGGCCGGCAGATTTTGACGTAACTGAGTTGCTGGTTGTATTTCCTTTCGTAGGCTATTTCAGTCCGTCTCCTGCAGATCCTCCAAAACAAACCAATGCCTGTTTCAAAGCATTTAACAAGATCTTCCAAATTTCTCAAATATATGGTTATCCATTGTGAAGTAACCAAAAATGCATCAATTCAGGATCTGCAATGCTACAATGCCCCAATGCCCCTCCTCTGTGAAGACTACAGAGGGCGAAAGGCTTAGCCCAGCTAGTTTCTTCCTCCTCTTCCAAATTCCATTCTTCACAAATCATCCACCAACATCGTTCTTAGTTGAAAATGGTAGACAGTGAAGAATATCTTCATGCTTTACTACACATAACGTCGAATACTGTTGACTCGTCGTCTGGGGCTTCCTATCTGCAAAGAGAAAAAAAATGCTGTGGCTCATTCCAACCCAGAGCGCAGCCTTTCCCAGCCTCCCCCGGTCGGTGGCTTGCGTCTCAGCTCCAGTTCGCTGCTGCAGGCTAAATCCAAGCTCATCATGGCGGCCGTCACACACCGCCGTCACAGCATCTGCTGCGGGGAGAGGAGGGATACGGTTTTGGGGCGAGAGGAGAGGTGGGGGGACTGGCAATATGTGAATGGAAACTGTGGTCGGTGATCGGGAACTGTTCATTGAGGAATGTGGCCGACAACGCTCTCTAGTGACACACATCTATTTATGCGTACAAGTGACAAAATATGGTTTTAACAGTGGGAAACTCACTTTGAATGTGATATGCTTAACTGTCATCTCTGCTTATTTCTAGACTTATGGAGTTACCTCACACTGACATCTTGTGCCAAAGACGGAGTCTAACACCGCAATTCTCAACACGTGAGTCTTAATTGGGTTAGATGTAGTCGAGATGGATAATCTCTTTTTATCCTTGTTCATACCTGGACATTTTTACAGAATGGTTGAAACAGTCCTTAGTATGCCCTCTCCATTAAAATGTTTTGTTTGTATTTTATGGTGTTTTTGTTTGTATTTTTAAGGGCTTTTCTTTGACACATACTGCATGTAGGCTTCATAATTAAAAAACGAACTTGTCGTGGACTCTATTGTTTTAATGGAGGAGTAACGCTCAAACCTTGGGGATTGTCAGCATGTTTGGAGAGGCCCTTTTCTGCCTTTCTCTATTTGAAATTATTTATTTATTTTTCACTGAAGACATTCGCACGAATAAGAAGTTGTGCCCTGGCGCCCTCCTATGTTGATCTACACAAAGTACATCGTCAATATATGTTTTCAGTGCAGTCCCATAATGTTGCCTTTTTGAAACATCACATTTGTTTTGCCTAGATCATTGAGAGGAATAGGCAGGTCTGTCATCTCATGGTTTGGGTCACTGAGCATGTGTGGTGGTATGTTATCAAAGAGACATCACACAAGAATGCTTTGGTCAAGCCTAATTGTTGAACACATAGGCCTATGATTAGTGATAGATCCTCTCAGTCCGTCACATTGATTCAAGATGTTTCACTCATTGAAATTAAATGGTATTTTTATGCGTTTACGCCTTATGCCCACCATTTACATTTTTTGGTCATATTATACTCACAGAATTCATGTTACATGTTGCTGTCTCGTCTCGCCTATGGGTAATGGCGGTTGCCAGTGAAAGTATCCATCTCTCCAGTTCATATTGTTTGTGTCGCATAACTGTGTTTTATGAGGCTAAATGAAAGTAGGCGATCTTGACTGTTGTGAACAGTGGCATCCAAGTCGCAGCGCGTCACAAACAGCAAACGCATTCACATATAGTGACCCCTCAGCCCCTCCTCTCTCCAAACGATTACACTCCAAGCCTATTTCCAATCTGACAATTGCCACACCAAGGCTAATAAGGTGCTAATCGCGGCTTTCATGTCCTCAAATATTAGATGTTGAGATGAAGTGTGTTTCAGCAGGAAGTTGACATGACGATTAATAACTGATGCACAGACGGTAGCCTACACTTGGAAAACCTCAAGTTGGTGTCAATGCGCCAGTGACACCCCAAAAATCTTACATAAGCGCTTACCTGTGATAGTTACCTGACTACTACGAGCCACGTTTCATAGATTTTGTTAACGCTTGTCCTCATCTAAATCGACGTGATATGTGGCGCCCTATGTTTTTACTGTGTGCATATAGTGATGGCTTACTGTCTTGTAAGTTGACGTCGACTTTTTTTGCAGTCTAGGAGGATTGACTGTACATTTAGTACAGTCTTTCCAAATGCTATTCTGAGGTGTTAATTAACATGCGTGTTGTTGATTGCAGGATCTCTCTATCCTTTGATTCAAGCTGCATGTTTTTACCAAACGGTCTTCTCTAATTGGCATGGGAAAGGGAGAAGACTGACACATATCTCACCATGATTCAGGGCTCTAATGCACTGATGCAGGTAGGTATAAAGTTTTATGTGTATTGTATTGTATAGTACAGACAGCAATAATGGGAAACACTTTATTGAGTTCAGTTAAAACTACTTGTATGCCACTGGATGATGAGGGGGTTTGTTTTCACTTCTTGTTAATATGAAATGTCATGAAAAATGAAATGCCTTTAAGCCTTAGCCTATTTGCATTTCATGGTCACATTATGATCCGATAGTTCACGCATGCTACACTTAACATCCTAATGTGATCTTTGCTTGCATGTTCAAATCACAAAACGGCACCATGTATATTCATCCTCAAAGACCTGAAACAGATCTGTGGCTACATGGAATGGATTCTGTCATAAAATGGATTATTCTCACATGCCATGAACAATATCTGAGCTTTGGGAGGAAAAATGAGTGAGCCATGTGTTTTTGGTATACAGTTATAATACAGTTTTGCGCCTAGTTCAAGACTCTCTGTGGTGGCAGTTCCTGTCCAGTTGGCCATCAGTCCTCTGTCCTTCCTGTGTGCTTCTTTGGTCTGTCTGACATCTCAAGGCAAATAGAGGCCCAATACACAAACTCAGACAGTGACCCCTTAGTGCCAAGAGTGCCTCTTCTTATGTTTGTGTGACCAAACAAGGGACAGCAAATCCTGCAATGGCATCAGATAATCACTACCCTGTGAAGAGCCTGCCCAATCCACATCCCCATCCCGAGCCCCTGGATTAACTGTCTGTTTGGCTAATAATTTTAATCTGTGGAGGGACACACAATGGGAGGTTGAATTGGAATAAACATTTAATCCCTGCGTCCCTCCATCCTCCTGACCGTTCTCTCCCCCCAAAAACATCACCCATGCAAACACACAAACACATGTAAGTCCCTTCCCCTCCCTGCCTTCCCAAAGCTTGATAGGGGCAACGTTGGACGATCAACAACAAAAAAATGTCTGTGAGACTACAGGCTCATATGAGCCCTCAGAGAAATGTCCAGTCTGACAGACTCGTGCCAGACTGAGGCAGATTTACAGCAGCCAGGGGAATGTACACAGTACAGCAGCCAGGGGAATGTACAAGGGTGTTACACACATATGAAAGCTAGACAGGAGGGGGAGCCCACTGGTATTGGAGGGCAATTGAAGTGTCTGTCTGGAACCACTTGTCTAAATGTGGCCCCCCGAAGAAATGCAACAGTATCCAAACTGGAATGTTAGTAAATGACAGAATGACTGCTGTGTTACTAATGGCAAAAAAATAGTTAATACATTAATATGTATTACATAATAAGTTATACATTTGTTGGTACCCTGCCTTTGACAGAATATTTGACATGCAAGGGGCAGAGTCAGTTTCATTTTAAAAGTGTTCAACTGAATGTGAGAAAATGTAAACATTTTTTCAACATCAAATAACCCTTGGTAATTCCCTGGTCAGAGGAAATATGTCAATACAACCTCCTTGTGTAATGTACTTAAATTAAAGTTATTTATTATGTGTGTTTTCCAGTTTAATTAAATACTATTAAATACTATATATTCAGTAAAAACTACAAAGGAAAAAAAACAGTTCTCAACCAGTAGCAATTTAAATCCAGTCATTATGTAAAGGTTTATTCACTGTCATGAAAAGCAAACGCGAAATGATAATCATGCAGTACTACTGTATGTACTCATGAGACGAGGCTTTCATGTTCCCCATACACTCTGATGTTGGTTACCTCCCCCTCGCCAATGTGTGAACGACCAAGGCTTCGCGAGCATATAAGTGCTGGCTGAGTGTGAGGCGAGAGCACACTGTCAGAATCGGATACTACAAGGTGGGCCTCTGTTAAGCGACTCTGACAAAGTCATGGCATTTCTCCGTGCGTCTTGCGCTCTCTGCTTTACTCTTCTGATCTTCACCGTGAAGGGTTTCAGTCACGAAGACATGAAGGAAGCGATGCTACAAAAACTGGGACTCAGCGAGGTACCTAAAATCCAAAAGAGGGATTTGGAGAACCTTGTCATCCCGGCACACATAAAAAATAAGTACCTATCCATGCTGAAACTTCACAACAAGAGACGGCGTCGCGCCCTGCCAAGCCTGGCCGGAATCCTAAGAGGCATCCCTGGAAATGCAGGTAAGAACTAATTTAGAAACCATCATATTGCAGTTTTAATATCTATGTCTTAACTGCCACAACAAACACAATACGGAATATTTTAAGTTTATTACAAGTTATAGCATGAATAGAACGGGCCTATCCATAAACAGTATAGTTCCTTACGCATTTGCACGTAGTAAGATATTGTTTGCTTTTTCACAAAACAGATATCTCTGGTGAGTTCATATACTCTGACGCCACACGTCAGCGGATAGTCTTTGACATGGATGCCAGGATACCAGACAACAGCGAAGTGACCATGGCTGAACTCAAACTGTACAAAAAAGCCCCGCGAAAGCATAATATGCCAGAGAAAAAGAACCATCGGCCAGTGAACAACGCGAGGGTCAGCATCTACTGGGTCGAAGTCCTGGACAACGGATCCAACAGAACATCACTTGTGGATTCAAGGTAAGAGGGTAGACGATTCCTGACTGTAAATGCGCGCCATTTGCGTATTGACAATTACGCGGCCATGGTTTTGAAATGCATGCAATTAATCATTTTAATTACCTCAATAGGTTGATCCCCATCCACGAGACCGGCTGGATTAGCTTTGATGTTACGCAGGCTGTCCACTATTGGTCGAAAACGCAACAGAAGAAGCCCATGCACTTGGAGGTGTGGATCGAGGGCGAGAGACCTGGCAGCTATGCAGCGGAGATGGCAAAGGGTGTTCATTTTACCACTCAGGATCCGAGCGAGAACGCCATGGGGAGACCGGAGCTTGTTCTTTATACGCTCAATCTTGACGAATTTGGGTAAGAGTCAGTTTACGTACAGTCCTTTTGTACTTCTTTTGACACCTCTGTTTGAAAGTTTTATCCTGCCTCGCTATACCGAGAATTGGAATTTAAATTTAACCATACATTTTTTCTGTTATAGGGCAAACGGCGACTGCGAAGCCAACACAGATACAAGAGCATGCTGCCGTGAAAAGTACTTCATTGACTTCCGTGCCCTTACGTGGACCCAGTACTGGGTCATAGAGCCAGCAGGGTATCAAGCGTTCAGGTGCACTGGTAGTTGCAAGCAGCCCAAGCGTAACTATGGTTACGGAGAGCGAAAATGTGCGGTGGTCGAGAGCGCACCGCTTCCCATGATGTACCTGGTCAAAAAGGGCGACTACACCGAGATCGAGGTGGCAGAATTCCCCAACATGATCGTGGAGAAGTGTGGGTGCACAATGGATAATATTTCTGTTGTATGAGCGCATAATACTGTATTAGAAATGTAAACTGAACCTAAAGTACTTTGATGTGGAAAAAATGTTGTGGACAAAATCCGCTTTTTGAGCGAACCACTTTATCCTTAGAGCACTTTGACGAAATGTAAATATCCAGACAAGAGAAGTGTCATTGGGATAACTTCCTATAAGGCCACATGAAAATATCTGATACTCAGAATATATTTTTGATTTGTAAATAGTATGATTTTGCGACATATTCACTATGTTTGAAAATAAATTATTTTCCTTTTGAAATGCGTTGTATTGGCTTTCCCTTGCTAGAGGAACTAGGTGAGCGTGTCCATGCTAATTATTTCTAATACTTAATTTGTAACTAGAGGGGTTTCTCACTTCGTTGCTGACCTAAGCGCTCCTGTAGCTCCTGTGTACTCTTTGGCTGAGCACATATGCTTAACATAACACTGGGGGCCGCTGTGTAGTCGCTAAAATAAATTAACATAGTACATAACCTCGTCTGGCAAGTCAACCATTTGTAAACAAGATGCATCCATAATTCAACAGTGCCTTTTGCTAATTGCACATTATGATTCAGTCGGTTTAACACTCATTTCAGTTTATATGGAGAAATACGGCTTTCCAGTGGATCAATAATGCGAACCTCATAATGGATGTGATAAATGTAGTTGGTGTACTAAATTTAAATGTCTGAAGTGATTTTCGGCATTATGATGGCATTTTATTTAACTGAACTAGAACACGTTTCGGAGCCACTTTTTTGTTATACTGTCTGACATTCCTAAATAATTCAATGATAATTTTGGTGTCAAAAAAGTCAAAAACAAAGTTAAATGGTAACAGACCTCTTTACAACGGATGGTTAATTTTATTGAATAGTTAAGAAAATAACTTCAACACTTGACAAGTGATTAGATCGTCTGTTTATTGTGTCTTATGTTAGACATTGTCCTGGTTTCAAGTGGGATATAGTTGAACGTAGTAACAGTAATCTGCATCAATCACACATCAACATATAAAAGCGTATGCACATGGATAATAGCCACTGTCCATGGAAAACAGTTCTGGATGCCCTGAATTTTGGCGCTTACCAAGTTAACGATAACAAACGACTTAATTAAAGCATACATTACCTGTCCTCATAATCAAGAACAGCATCGATGACTTAAAATCAACACTGCATATTGCAATGGCTTCCATCACTTCTAAGACACTCAGTTGTTCATGAAGTCAAATCTGAGCCCAGTTTCCAATATATATTGCCAACACAGTGGTGCCACTTGTTAAGAGCTATAGTAGGCTGCTTTGGATAAGAACATTACGTTATAAAAAGATTACAGAATGATGCGATGTAAATAGAATGCAATGCAGTATGACAACTGAGCCCTTGCAAGGAGGAAACAATCAGGATGGATAAAACTTGCACTGCTAAGCGGGCAAAAGGGGAGAGTACTAACCACAGGTGTGCGAAGTGACTGTAAGGATCAATTCAAAAGGATCTGACGAACCAATGTTAAGGTCTCGCTAAAGACTGGCCACTAATTACCGTATAAAAATAGCTGCCATGGGTAGCGGGCGTCAATGCCGCCCTAAAATGTATAAATTGAAACAAGTATAGCGTCTAATACTAACTTGCTCACTTTACAATGTAGTGCAGTCAAATAGCCATCATACCAGCAAAAACACACACAGGCTTTGTTATATGGGCTAGATAGCACCCACCAGAGGGTGCAGATCTGTTTTCCAGATTTACAAACATATCTAACATCTTGGATTTAAATAAAACATCTTAATTTACTCAAGTCATTTGTGCAAACATCAGATTGAAGCTTCATTAGACCACGTAAATTGTAAATGCAAATACTTCTCATTCTATTACATCACACCATCATACACATCAATGCTAGACAGACAAAACACGACAGACATCAGTACTTAAACATCTTTCATTCTCAAAAAATTTAGGAGTGTTTGGCTAATCTTGCATGGAATAGTAGGCATTTGCACCCTCTTCCCTGGATCTTACCAGCCCCCGAGCTATGGTAACTTTACTGTCCTGAGCATCAGGAAGAGCCCCTTGGACACAGCTATGTGGAATCGAAGTTACCCAAAGTGACGTCGGCTGCCGTTGAAGACATACACCCCTGAATTATATTGCTGCCAGCCCAACCAATCCTCTGCTATAATTATTTACAACTGGCTTCTATGCAATGCATTCAGGTGTTTACCTCCAAATAAAATCTGACTGTGAATTTCTGAAAACAATGGCGTTAGATGAAGATGTACAATTTATGACTCCTGAGAAATTACATACAAAATACTTAATTTCAAATATTGTCAGTAGGAAGCCTCACATGACCTGTGTAAAAAAGAAAAAGAAAAAATGTGCCATCTGTGTCAAGGCTGGATTTTCAAACATGTTTTGCACCATTTAAACTTGATTTATTTTCCTTCCTCTTACTCTTTGATCAAAGCTGGTTGATTTGGTTGTCCTCCTCGTTAGTGGTTTAATAATGGGAAGACAAATCATTGGCAGGTCCCATTGCAAGTAAAGGTGGGACCAGCATGGTATTCCTTCAAAGGCTCGCTAGCACCTTTGAAGTTTATTGTTAAAAAATGAATAATCAAATCAGTCACCAGCCATTCAAGTTTGTAAAAAAGCAAGTAACCCGTTTATTGTAAACCTATGAAGTTTAACTAGAACAGGCTTGACATTATTATATTTTCTTTTAACAAATTTGAAAAAACACTCGCACACAAAAGGAGCAATCTACTTCTGCAAGGGCACGCCTTCACCTGTTACAACATGGGCAAACTCAACTGCTGATACACTACCAATTAGATTTACTCACAACAGCAACATGCACTTTAAAAAAAAGTGGGTCTAAATTCAGGGAGATTTTTAAATGTTCCAAAAATAAGGGGGTTTGCGAGTACAATACTGATAACTATGAAAATAAGGGAAAATAATTTACATTTCATAAAATTGACAGTACAGCATAAAATGCAGAACCCTGAAATTCTTGCAAAGCATTACCCACCCCCACCCCATACACACAAACAAGCATAAGGAACACTGGGGGCCTTGTTGACTTGCTGGGTAAAAGGGGTAGAGATTTTAAAAAAAAAACAAAACAAAAAAAAGGATAAAAAGCCAAAAATAGCATCCAGATAAAATGTACAAAAAATAAAACGAAAAAGTGAAACCATTCTGCTCTGGAGGGAGTGAGAAGAAGGGATGATGGTGAGAAGAAGGGAGATGGAGAAGACCAGGCTCTCCTCCTGACAGTTGTGGAATGCGCTTCCCTCCTTTGTTTACGGGTTTCTTTCTTTCTTTTTTTTTTTTTTAAAAGCGGCCTTATAAAATGAAAGGAAGAGGGGGAAAAAAAAATAATGGGAGTTGTGGAGAAAAAGGAGGGAACCTCCATGGATCAGGGCGGGTGGGGAGGCTTCCACTGAAGCAAGCAGTCTCTGAGAAAACTCTCAGTAATATCCAGGGTGGTACTGCTGGCTCCATGGCTTCTGATTCCAGAACTAGAACACACAAGCAGGCATGTTAACCACCAGCAGGGGGACAGACACACATGCACGCAGGCACAGTCTTTCAGCTATGCTGAGCATGTGATTCAGCTTTGAAGACTGAACACATAATAAATGACCTACTCCAGTGAAATATTGCATCTGTGTCTTGAGTGTACACATGGAGGATGTGTGTGTGTGGGGTTCATCATAAAATTAGATGTGTCTACTGTAAATAAACAACCCACCCCGCCCCCAAACTTAACCTAATCCAACTTAACTTAAGAAACTTCTTTAATGCTTATAGATGCATCTTACGTGCTACAATTGAATGGAATATTGACATAGATGTGTTTTCTACAAGAGGACCAACACCTACATGAGCATGCTCACAAACTTACCCCTTGCTGCCAGCTCTGGTTGAAGGCCTGGGCTTTGTTCATGCCAAAGCTGCCATTCTTGTTGCCACGATGCTGGTTGCCGCCTCTTCCCCGGAACTTTGGGTACAAACAGAATAAAACTGAACATAAAGGCTCATCACCAAGGACATACATTTCCATCCAAAACAACATTTGTAAAGACAATATGTGGGGAAAAACTAGCTTTAAAAACTACTTTGCTGTTAAGACAGATTTGTCTACACTTCATCTGGTCACGTATTTTGTGTATGTGATCATTTTTGATCTTATAAAGATGCACTATTTGAATTAACTGCCAGCAATCTTTCAACCCATTTATAAGAATCTCCTTTCCCCTTTCGCGGTTGACGACCTGTCTGTCTCCCTGCGTACCTGGTTGAAGTTTCCTCCTCTGTTAGGTCCACCGCCACCGCCGCGGTTCATGCCGCCTCCACCGCCGCCCCGGTTCATTAGTCCGCCCTGGTGCATGGGCCTGCCCCGGTTACCTCCCATGCCACCCATGTTGTTCCTGATTGGTCCTCCCTGACGACCCTGTCCACCGCCACCGCCTCCGCCACGGTTAGGCATGCCCCCGCTGCCGCCACTCCGGTTGAAGCCGCCGCGGTTGTTGAATCCACCATGGAAGGGTGGGGGTGGCAAGAAGCCTCTGGGTGGGCGAGCAAAGCCACCACGGGGTCCGGGCACTAGACAGACCAATAGGGGGAGCAAATTTGTTAGCATTTGTCGATCCTACAGATGGGGTAATTCAGGGGAAATCAGTTTGACTGAAAGTACAAGGAAGCCGAGATAGAAAAATCTGCAGTGCAGTCAAGTCCAGACTGCCAAAATGCTCAATATTTCATGGTACATCACATGGTTTAGGCATGATTCCAAACAAAAATCTTTAGCCATTATCAGGGTGCCAGAGTGAAATCCATTAGAACACTAGGAACTTACTTCCTCTGAAGTTACCACGGTTCTGAAATCCACCTCGGCCGCCACCACCGCCGCTGCGCTGACCTCCAGGTCCGCCACCCCCGCGGTTCTTTCCGGTACGGTTCCGTTGCTGACCACCCTTCTTGGGAGTTGTGGCCCCCTGATTGGGCTTCTTCTCTGGGGGCAGTGCTGTCTTGCTCTCCTCCTTGTACTGCTCCAGCACTTTGGTGGCCTCCTCCTTCTCCAGTTCCACGTAGGTCACGTCGGTGAAGACGTCGCCCACCTCAGGCAAAGTGTACAGTCCTGACAAAGGAGAGAAGGAACGGGAACAAGGGAGAACAAAAAAAAAAACAAAAAAAAAAAACAATAAGCTAAGGATGAGACTTGACCCCAAGTCCTGCCACAGAAGTTCATTTTAAATCACAGCCTCTGATGAATTGTACGGTGGATGCACACCCTTCATCTTGAGCACGGCGTGTTCGGGCACATCTTTGCCATCCGTCTCGGCCTTCTTCTGTGTCCTCTCCTTATAGATCTCGTCTGTCGGGCACACCACGACTGCCTTGCGTTGGTAGCCAGCAAACAGGCACATCTTCCTCCTCTGGGCTGGGGCCGACACGTTTGTCTGGAGACAACATTAGAGAAAGGGTTGAATCAATAACAACATTTTCCAGGCTCTGTTCAATAGCACTTAAATGAGCCAATACAACACCAGTTTGCACACTTCCTAGAAAATAGACGGTCTGATTACTACTCACTCTATGGAGAATTTTTATTATAGCAACACACTAAATAGCTGAGTTGGGAAGGATGACTACAGTAGTTTCAGAATGGCCTTAAATAACATGATTCAGATGGAAACACTCAGATTTCACATCTAAAGTTCACTGGCTTTGCTAGAAGGCAGAGCAACTCTTTACCTGGTCCAAGATGTAGTTCCTCTTTTTGCGGGCGGCGATCTCAATGAACTTGCCCAGGAACAGAGGGGCACGCTGGGAAATGGCCGTAAGCTTTGTGACGTCCTTATTCTGGCGCTTAAGACTGCCAATCTAAATCAGTGATAAAGACGAGGAAAAAAAATTTATATTTTTAAAAAAAAATATATGAAATAACATGTATAACAAATATTACAGGTGTGTTAATGCCAAGTTGCCGTAATACTTCAGAAAGTAGTAGTAGCTGCAGTATTGACGTGCAAAAAGCTCCTTCTACTTCTGATGGACTGAAAGACAGGATTCTCTCCCTGGGCAGCTTGCATTAACATGTCATATCTGAATGTAATGGACTGAAATAAATGATGAAAGACGCTTTACCATCATCTTCTCCAGGATGGTGTTGGTGCCCAGCAGGTTGTATTTGCCAGGGTTCTCCTCCATGTGTTTCTTTGCCCACACAGTCTTCCCTGAGCCAGGAAGGCCCACCATCATGACCACCTACAAAACAAACAAACACACACACCACTTTTTAATATTTCAAACCAGATTCAGCATGCAGGCAATTGCATAACGATGTCTAAATCACTGTCAAGTCACCAGGAACTCATTACTGGATAAACCACCCATGAGGACAACATAAGGGCACGACGGCAACTGAAAAGTGTGTTCATCTTGGATCTCAGTGGTGTGTTGAAGGGTTACTATGGGTACCTCGCATTCGCCCTTGCTGGCTGGTCCCTTAGGTGCGCGGACACGGTCATCGAGGGCCACTTGCTGCAGGAGGGGGAAGCCGTCGGACGGGGGGAAGAAGGGTGTCTCCAGCTGGCCAAAGTTGAACTCAACAGCGCAGTTGTGGCACATCACGTGTGGGAAAAGGGCCTGGTCACCAAGAGCCTCTTTGCTGACCTTAAAGGCCACGCCCAGGTCTTTCCCGTTCTTAGCAAAGGACAGTTCCACTTCATCGCCATCAAAATTCTAAGAGAACAAACAACTAATTGAAAAAAAAGGCAACACTGCAGAAATGCTTACATAAAACTAAATGCTATGCACAACATTGCAAGTAACATAGCATAGTCCAGATGTGAACATAAACCTAGATGACATGCATAACATCGCAAGTACCACAGCATAATCCAGGTACTTCTACGATACTATCTATTGTGATTGTGATATAAAGACACTTCATTATATCTGTACATTCTAGACAAAATGTATCTAGTCTGAATAAGGCATGGGGACAAACAGATCCTTACAATGAAGCAGCCAACAACATCGTTCTCATCAAAGGTTTCGCCATAGTCTTCAGTCTCACAGTTGGTGGTCTTCTTGCCTTTGCCAGAAAAAGCAAAGGAGAGCTCTTCCTCACCTGTGAAACCCCAATAAGATTTGGTAAGAATTATTCTCCTCTACAAAATAACTACCATTGCTTATCCTGCTAAAACAAACAAGCAAAAGCCAGTCAAATTAGACAGTGACATCACCTATACTGCAGATTCATCTGATAATGTTTCAATATAACGCTGTGCATAAATCAGTTTTTCATTCACTGCAGCTGTTAAAACTATTCACGCATTGTATGACACAGAAAACACTGATAAAGCTTGATAAATCACACAAACTGAGTATATTTACCCTCAAAAAACCCTTGCAAAAAAACATCTGGCCAAACTTACTAGGACAAGTTAGCCACATTTTGGATTAGTGCCAATTCTCAGTGGCCACTAGAGGGAATTTGTAGCTATTCAAAGTGCACTTACCCAACAGAAGACTGCCATTAGCCAGAGACCAACCAATCTGCACCTCATGGATGTCAAGGTTCTTGCTGGAGATGTGCTTCACTGGGATCTTCTCAATGACCTAACATATGAAAAAAATAACAGACAGGATGTTTATACAACAGATGCACAACAATGGAAATGGGGAGAAAAAATGTGCTCAAACTGCCCTACCATTTTTAAAAAATTACTTTCACAGTTTTTTGTACATTTTACATTAGTGCAATTTTAATTTAAATGCATCAAAGTAAAGCCATGATAAACTGGGGCCAACTGAGGTCACCTTCATCTCAAAGCCAGCCTTGCCCTTGGCCACACCATAGGATGCCCTGCCACCTGCCCACAGGTAGGCAAAGCTCTCCATGGTGAGGGAGGAGGCACTGTAACGGTCCCGGGACACCTTGAAGTGCAGATCGCAGTTGTCTGGATACAGCAAGGAATAAGCAAAGACATCAAAATCACACTCATCTCACACGAATATGAACACACTTAGGATATTACTGGCAAAGACAATGGCTTTCCTCTTACCGTGTACAGCTAATGTTTAACATGACAAAGATATTGCCAGCACACATGAACAAAACATCCAGATGACGAATGGCTCCATTATGCAAAATGCTGACCAATGTAATGAAGATCAAATTAAGTGCATCAAGTGTTCATTTCTTGCAGGAGCCATCATTTCTTTGCACTGGAACTTTTCCATATCTTTCACCACGTGGTAGAAGAGTTAGCCTACTTGCTAAGCTTTCAGTTCTGCCACAGACAGGTGTTTCCTTGTAAGGGCCTCACCTTTGCACTGAAGTCACCCAGAGCAGGGTGATAAACCGCCAGCACATTATCACAATGCTGTGAACGGCGAAAGGACTAATCCCAACTAGGTGGCCTATTTATTGACACATTTTCACCAACTTGCTTGGGTGGGACACACAATCATGACTTAAGCCTCAGTTAATCGTTAAAAACTGGGTGCCCTACAGTAAATCCTAGCACTTTCTCACTAAATGGGTCTCTGGACTACATAGGAGGACATGGGGTAACGTAAAGCAAGTTGTACTTCTGCACAGACACGCAACATTTCTTACCAATACAAGCGTCGTGGCACAGGAAAACTATACACATCTATGGAATGTAGTTTTACTTAGAATCTCTGTAAATCCACAAAGACTAATCAGGCAGTAGGGAGAACATTCTTTTACTGGCTTAATAGCTGTGGAAATCAAGCCTTCTCCCCTTGAACTTAAAGGCATTTTAAGAAAACATGGAAAAGCCTAGCGCATGCCCCCCCCCCATAGGCGTATTCGACATTACCTGACTTCCACAAAGCCGGCTGTAGCCAGCAATGCATTCTGGGTTGAAAACATCCAATATTACCAATGGGGTAGATAAACAAAAGAGCTTTCAGCCCAGAATGCATTGCTTGATAAAGTCAGTTAATGAATGAATCTGCCTACCATCTCCTACTCCTCATGCCCCCAACACCTCACACCACTTACACGTATCCAGACAGACCAGGGTGTCGTCAAACTCCTCATCCTCCTCCTCCAGTGGGGGCAGAGGGGACTTGGCCCTACAAAAGGAGACAAGAATGGCCAATCAGAAGGAGAGGGGAGGTGGTCGTTTGGTGGGGTAGGACAGTGGCAGATTGACGCTGCCCAGAGGGAGGTGGCTGGCTGCACACATGGAAGGATCAGAGATAAGAGGCTGGACAGGAGTTTGCAGGAAAATATAAGTTTGCTTGTTTCATCTCCATCAAATCATAAGAGTGTGTGTAAAATGCTAGCAGCTCCGTGAAGCTGCCAGTGGCTTACCAGATCAGGACGTGCAAACCTTTATTTGATTTAAAAAAAACACACACACACACAGTAATCCTCTGCTGAAGAGGGGGAAAAAATGATACAAAACAAAAACAGATGGCATCTCACAAATCCTTTAGAGGCGTTGGCCTTTGACGCCAGCTGGTCCGGCTAGTTCTCTAAAGGTCTTGAGGATATATTTAACTCCCCGCAAGCCGCTCTTTCCGGGAAAGGTCAGTGCCCGAGTGGAAGCATCCGAAGCTAGAAAGGGACATTGCCACTGCAGGTGGCCAACTCACCCTCACTGAAGAGTGCCAACATGTGCCGCCGAGTCTAACGCAATGGACACCCAACCTGCATGAGGCCATAGAGTGGCAGTGGTCAGCCACAAACAATGGACTGTGTTCAGTCAGTTTTTGAACAACTTACTGGGGTAAAGGAGGTGTTGCAAGGGAGCAATGGCAATGGCTGACTCTACAGCAGCATGCTCTGTTCATTAAACCAGCACATAAACAATGACAGAGTCCCTGCTTCCCATGCTGAAACATATAAGATAGGCTCTGAAACAAATGAGTAATCCAAACCATAGAAGTGCAGTTTTTTCCCCAATTACTCCATTTACATGGTCTGCAGTCTGTTCATTTTAAAGCCTGACATCTGCTTGCATGCCAATTTAGAAGAACGCAAACTGCTGGATTCTCGTTCAGGCTTTATGATCAGTTTGGAGAGGGGATTCATTTACTTACCTTTAAATGACCAAATAACATTTCATATGGCTAATATGACATACCATACAGGCTAATTTTACACAGAGTTGGCAAGAAACCCGGAAGCTTGTAATTTTCATGTTGGCATTTAACAACCCCAGGTTCCCTAGGTGAAACTCTCTATGGGAGAATCTTTTTTTTTTTGGAGCAAAAAGGTGTGAGCAGCATAACGTGAGTAGACAACTTCAGCGTTAGGTCAGCTGAGTTTAAATACATGTGATGTTCGACTTTTGAAGAAAATGTTTGGTTTCATTACTTGTAATCACAATGTGCTACCAAAAACCTAAAGCGGGAAATCTAGCATACTACAGTGTGTCAATTTGTGTGAGTGGCAAGCCAGACTTGAGACAGCTACCTATAGCTACTGAATAACTCCTTACTTACCTCGTTTCATGTAACGTCTCTCTATAGTCATAGTCCCTTAAAGAACTTGTTCACACGAATTAACATACTGTAGTGATCAAACTCTTTTAGAATCATGTCAACCAGAGTTTACTCTGTGATTGTTGGGAGAAAACCTACAATTATCAGTCATTAAAGCTAACTGCTGCTGCTTAGGTGATGCACTAGAAAAGGGACCTGGGACGACGGATTCCTGTAGTCCAGTCTGACTTCCTGATAGCAAAGACATAGCAACAGTCAGATAACTGAGATATAACGGGCCTGAAGACCACATAGACACACTAAACATGTAGTCTTTATTGATGGTCAATAAATGCGGAGGCTAAACATCGACTGTATTATCTTGTTGATGTCCCAAAATATCATTCATTTTCTCACAGGAGCAGGACCATTCAAAATGCTAATTTGGCACATACAAAATGATGGATGTTTCCGGCTAGCCAACTCTATAGTTTATATATAACACATATCGCAACTGATCAAAACGAGTAAAACACAGGCGGTATAAGTAAGCCAATATACAGTCTCCCGAGACTCTAGTCTTACAGGCAATGGTATATGGTCACCAGGTCAGAGGAGTCTTGAGTGGTCTCAGACTGATTTAGTGCCCTCTGGCACTGACTTACAATAGGCAAAATGGTCTGGTTGCTGAGGAGAGAAATACTAGGTCAGCTAAGACAGAGGAAAACAGGACACAAGAAACCACATTAAAATACAGTAATTCATGTTAACATGACATATAAATGCAAAACAAAATCTGGGATAGGGAAAAAATTTGTTAAAACATCAGGCATGGAACAAAGATCACACATGAGAGAACAATAGATGCTCTCTCTGCACAAAGTCCATTCCCACCCAATCAACTATTTTTTCGCACGGACCCAAACAGCCCCAAAACATGCGCCCTGCAACACGACTTGGTTATACAGTGTATCCCCTAGACCCTCCCAGCCCTTGCGTCCCCAAGTCCAGCTGCCGCCCTATTGTCATTCTCTGCGCGAGTGGAAGCGGTATTCTGCGTCACCATATGCGCATACAATAAAAAGTCTGCCAAAAACAATACATGAGGAACAATGACCATTACTGGTGCATTCAGCTGCGCAAAATTCTAATAACTGCATGAGCTTTTTTTGTCTGTAGAGTCATAGTCAGGATGGTGCACAAGGGTAAGGGTCATTACAAGCCAGGGATGAGCCTCAAACATGTTTCCATTTAACTCTTGTTGAGGTAGATTTTATGAAGTAAAGACATAAGTTTTTACAAAATGTCTTAAAAGGCGAAGGCGTTTAGTGCCAACGCATTAATATAATGTGGCGCTTCAAGGATAACGAAGGCCATCGTTCCCATCCTTACCGGCTGTATTTGCTTTCTTCAATAAATTCAAAGTAGCCCCTTCCATGTTCCTCTCGGCGTCTCTTAACACCCTTCTTATTCTTCTGATCAGCATTGGTGTCTTTGTCCGCATCCCCTTTGGAAATAAAACAAAAAGTAATGAGGTGCTCCACCGTGCTGGACCCTAATGTTAGGGTGGCCCACACGACTACAAAGCCAGTGTTCGGACTCAACCTAAAGTTAAAGCGAGTCGACCACTTCTGATCAGATATTACCTCGTTAACATATGACATTGCCTTCACTAACGTAAGGCAGCATAACTAAATTAAAGTAAATTACTCTAATCAACCAAATGCATGGAGGTTAGCTCGTAAGCTAACGCTATTTCAAGGGTAGTTTTGATAGAATCCAAGTTACTGTGCATTTGTGAAATATCTGATTTAGCACTTCGGGAACTCGGTTCATGGAATGACCAAGAGTCTTTGCACACAACACGCTACCCAAATACCTTAACTGTCAGGCGAACATCTAACGAGATAACGTGATGTTATGACTTTACAAATGTTTTAAGAAATAAGAAAACATGAACGTTCCTCGAGGGACTCCAACAGGCAACTTCAACAAAGCCAGATGAAACCGAAACCTGAGAAGTTAACGTTACTGCTAGCATACGCTGCACAATTGGTTGCACGTCACGGATATATCATATTTACGGTCGATAAATTATAACATCAAAAAAGGAAAAAGATAAACTTAGTAGGGCAACAAAGTGAAGCAGCGTTATAAGCAGCGAGAACATTTATGCGACTTCAAAGCTATCTTCCTCGAAGCTAACAACTAGCCTAGCCCATACATTCTTAGCTCCAACCACCCTCAACAAAATCATGGTTAGCTAATCTGTTTCCGCACACAATAGGCTCGCTACATTAGCAAACATACCTTGTAAAATAAATATCGGGAATCCTGCACTTGTTAAAGTAATATGTTACGTCTGCGACCTAGCTAAGCAAATGTTACATTGCCGCTGCCTACACCATTCAACACAAGACACAAAATTACTGATTAGCTAGCCTTATAGCTTGCTAGTTAACTTAGCTCGAACCTGCAGGAGCTAGTCAGTTAGCCTGTGACCTCGTTAGCAGCCTTAACAACAATAAAGCTAATCAGCTACTGCTGCTGATATAATAGGTAACGTTGGTGGTAGTCCAAATTAATATTAAGGTTTTGGAAATCCACAGCGTATAATTTTATTACTAAAGACACGCGGGTCAACACCCAACAGAAAACCAACTTAGCCATCGTTAGCATAAATTGGATGGTAAAACATTCACTTCATGAGCCCTGAATCCACCGGCTCCATACAAACCAAGCGCAACAGAAACACGTGATCCAAGCGTTTCGGCTAATATTTTAAATTAAGACTCACCCTCTGCTGGCTGGGATTCCGGCTCACCATCTTCCTCGTCGATTTTATCCACTTCCTCGTCATCCCCTTTGAGTATCGCATCCTCCTCTTCCCCGAGTTCGTCCTCGTCGTCGTCGCCCTCTTCTGTACCACCCATGTCAAAATCTTCTTGGTCACCGAAGTCCTCGCATTCTGCCGCTGTGGTTTCGTCCGCCTCTACACCGTCCGCCCCTACACCATCATCATCTCCTTGCTCCTCTTCGGCTTCCATTCCTTCACAAATTACAACATCATCATCTTCTTCCTCCCTTATTTCATCTTGCAAACTCGCCTCGGCCTCATCGTTTCCACCATCTGCCCCATTTTCTTCTGCCT
This sequence comes from Tenualosa ilisha, assembly GCA_015244755.2. Lineage (NCBI taxonomy): Eukaryota > Metazoa > Chordata > Actinopteri > Clupeiformes > Clupeidae > Tenualosa > Tenualosa ilisha. The sequence continues at coordinate 107,975 of PYXC01002113.1, read as the reverse complement.
GCTCTTCGGAGGCGTCTTGGGCCAAGGCCTCCTCATCCAACGCGGCCTGTAGCCGGTCCATTAGCTCGGCCTTCAATCCCTTGTCCGAAAGCTGACGCTTTTTGAGTTCGTCTTTCAACTCATTTACTTTCAGCTTCTTAACATTTATCGAACTCATGTTTCCGTTTTGAATCTAACAGTATTTATCTAAATAAAATTTAAGTCCGAACCTTCAGATTACAGGAAACTGGTCTGTGCACGAACAATAATCGTTACATGAAAGAAGGCCGCCTTATTTTCCTGCTGCGCCAAACAGCTCCAACTACGCACGTCTCCCTTCAACCGGCAAAGACAACGCACGGCGTCGTGGTCAAGTACCAACCCAGTTTGTGTGTGCAGGGAGGGGCTTCCAGCGCCCATACCGTATGTAACCTGGTAAAGGCGCAAACGATTTGCGCTCTCTATCTACTATTAATTGTTTTGCCTGCGTAAAATACTTTTGAGCCCTACCTGGTAGATGTCACCAATCAAAATGTTTATGTATTATTTTTACGTAGAGATCTATAATGACACCAGCTTTTTAACTAGTTTTGGAAGCGAAATTATAGGCAGTTTTCGGCAACGCAGGTCAGCCTTACCAAGGTGCATCAAACGAGATCCAACAAGTTTGCGAGGACAAAACATGATTTCTAGGAAATAGGCGGCTTTCGTCAGGTAGCCTAGTAGGCGGTCTGACTTGAACAGGTGAGGCAGAGCCTGCTCAGTGGCTAAATAAGCCCGCGCAAAGCTGGATGAAAGAATTGCACATGTGCCAGTAAGGCTATGTGATTCTATACCTTCTCATGCATTTTTTGTTAAATTGTTATTTCAGTTTACTACTACTTATTTCTACTAGCCAAAGCCTATTCATATTACGTTTATGTTTTTAGCGGACGTTTTTATCCAAAGCGGCAACATAATTAAAACCTTGGTAAGTAGGCTTAGATGTGCTTTCCAGGTAATTAGTAGGCCTAACGCTAGTGTTAAAACAAGGGCTGGGTCTTTGATGGTGGAGAGGGTATCCGCTGCTCTGGTAGCACTTGGAAGGTCAATTCGTGAAACGACAGATGAGAATATAGACTGGATTGTCCTGTGCAAGGTGTTGGCAGCGCAAAACGACGCTGGGGGGCAATATATGTGTATCCTAGGGGGTAACATACATTTGTTCAGGTAGATGGGAGCTGATCCATTATTATTATTATTAGTAGTAGTAGTAGTTGTAGTAGTTATTATTATTATTATTCGGCTATTATTCTTTGCTTTTTATCGCCCTCTTCTTAAAGGGATATAGCCTACAGTCCCAAGTAATAATAATAGGCCTAATAAACAAATATAGCGACCCATCCAGTCAACACAGACTCATGTTTTTGTAGCACAGAAAGGGAAAAGTGTTTTTTGAGCAATCTGAGTTAAACATTTCGTGAATCTGATACCAAGTTCCCAGCAATGGGACCACAAAATCTTTATTAGCAGTTTCTAAACTAAATTAGAAGAGAAATATACCACATTTTAGCTATTCCCTGATAATAAAAGATTAGCCACTCAGAAATAAGATAATGAAAAATTGGCTGACAGTGTATCAATTGGACCTGTGGTTGCCGATATTTGATCAATCGTTAGGTGGCGCCCTTCATCAGCTGACTATGTTCAATAACTCGTGAATCATAACAGAGGAGAATAGACCATGCTGCCAAGCCCAGCGATAGCCTACACGGTTTATGAGTACGTATAAGCCGTTATTTTCAAGACAGTATGCATGCCTGCTTGGAAGCATGGACAAGACCGATTTTTCTGGCATTATAGTGCCATTTTAAGACCTTTCAAACAAGGAGTTTTTTAAACTTTGGACGTCCCCGTATCGGATAAGGATTTGAAGATGTAGTAGCCTTCGGAAAGAATTATTGGCTGACGTTTTGTGATGGTTAGACAGATCCACAGCTACGGACACTTGTTCTGAATTCTTGCGTGCCGTCTCGCACCTGAATTTAGGCTACCCAGGCTTACACCGCGCTGAAGAGTTAAATACTGTGATTGACAATAAAAAGAATGTTAAGGATCTAACAGGATGTGAATTTACTAAGTTTCCGTCGTCGGTTTTACCTTTGATGTGTGCGGATGTCAAACCTCCTTTTACGCATCTAACTCGAGAAACAGAATGGACTTGTATTTACTTTAGAGAGAACGCTTAAATACATGTTTTGCGATGACCTCTCCTTATGAGGATAAGAGTGGACCGTCTCAGCTTTCCCGTGGCCGAAGATATGTGGTGAGTATGATTAAATATTCATATTTTATTGATTTTATCCAGTTTAGACGAAGTCATTTATATTTTGGTCCGTTAGATAGCGATTTCTTGGGAATCTATCTGTGTGCTTTGTGTATTAAAATCCACCGAATGGATATAATATACTGGGTCTTATTACTTTTCACAGCTAACAGATGACCAGCCGGGCGGTCTGTCTCGCGGGAAACGGTGCCAAGCAGCCCCGGAGACTGCTTACACTGAGCGTCCCTCCCCTGAAGGCGCTGGTTCTACAAGTAACACGCACGGCGCAGCATCCCTGCGATCGTGTTTCTCCTCGCTGGGCTCTCTAGTGGCATCATACCCTTCTGGGACCATAGAACCGCCTTGCTCACTCACCGTTTCCACTGGTTACGGCACACTGTCTCCCGAGTCAAGGCGCAAAAAGTCCCTGGATCATGATCATGTTTTGTGCGACAGCTGTGTCTCACGTTTGCATGTATTGAGACGGCAAGCATTAAGGTTATTAATTCACAACAAGGTAGGCTAAGCCACTTTCAGCACACCAGCTTCATATTAAGAAACACATGTGCATATAGACCTAAGCACACTATAAGTCAGTTAAAAAAGTAGATGTTTTCATAATTCCTCAGGAAAATGGGGAACACTTCAGAGGCCGTAGTCAACCTCGAGTCCATAATATTTCTGTGTCAGAGATCCATTACAGATATCTGGACGCGTGCGGTTTCTTTTGCTTTTTTCCATTCTGAAAGCGAGTTTCAATCGATTTGTAGCTCCTGCAGCTAAGACGTGATTCATTCGTCCTTACTATTTTTCAGCCCTCGTTATTGGGAAGAACAAATGCCAATAGCCTTCAAATAGCACTGAGACGAAGTCGTATTTGTTAACATTAACTAGAAAAACATTAGTGGCAGAGAGTGGCCCTCAACCATATTTGTTACTCCAGTACTTAATATCAGTCTCTGTCAGCATTGTGTCAGACTTAGGTCTTTATGCATTAGGCCAATTCATATAGTATAATTAAAACAGAGTATGAATGCAATATTAAATCAGAATCTCACTTTTGTGTGTGTGTGTAATTTAGGACTCTGAGCAGGCAAGTGTGGTGCCCCTGTGTGCCATTGAGGCCTGGTATGAGAGTGATGGCCACTGTGACGTCTGTGCCACCAACCTGAGGCAGCTGAAGCAGAAAGCTTTGCAAACAATCCTCACCCAGGAGCAGGCCATCTGGGCCCGCGATCCCTCTCCCGCCTCCCTCTCCCCCCGCCTTCCAAAACGAGCCCCAGGCCCTAACACCCTTCCCAGGACATCCAGCCCGCGCTCCAGCCCTGCCAAGCCTGTGCTGAAGTCCAGCGGTCAGGGCAAGGACGTGAGTACGGCGGGGCAGTCTTGTCTGGAGGCTCAGGGGTCTGGGTCAGTGCATCGCAGCAATGGAGCCTCTCTGCATCGCCACCAGGTACCAGAAACTGAAAAAAAGAAAATGTATTAGTTTTTATTAGATAAAGCAGGAGTCCTTAAGCATTGTTAATGACTAAGGTTGAACTTGTTGACCCATATTCAATGCCCTACTTTACTGTGAGCATATTCAGAGGTAATCTTGCATTTTGGAGGTTTACCAGAAGTGTCAGTGGCAGTATATAGTAGTCAATATCAGTAGATTAATAAAAGGTATGGCATGAAAGCTCTTATTTTAAAAAAATTACCATATTCTTAGCATCTTAATTTCATCTGCTTAGTATACACAATTAAAATAATTTGCTTGACAGTAATGTGATTCGTGTTGAATGTTAGTCCAGATTTTTTTGTTGCTGTTTTTTTTTTCTATTGGTGAAATGAAATTTTTACTGTGTCTTTAACTGTTATAAATCACCATAGAAACCCAGGGTAAAGCATCAAGGTCTGTTCAGCATACTCAACTGAATAGTGCAAAAGTGGTTTTGAATATGTGACAGAGAGAGTTTTTGAAATAGACCCTCTGCACAATGAAAGTAAAAGACATGGTAGGCCTATTGTAGTACCTTTGCCAGAGGGAGAGAAACCATTATCCCCGGTCAGACAGACGTGAGAGGATGTTGACCCCCATGCCACGTATCACGTCATGCTACTTGAGGGATCATTTTACGGGTGTTTTGAAATGCACCCCAGCGCGTGCGGGGTGCACATATGTGGCTGTCAGGCCACTGATTCACAATCAACTATCAGGGCCGATTAAATCTGACATGGAAACATTACCCAGACCGAGCTAATGGAGAAAAGTAGACTAAGATTTATCTCTCTCATAAACCAGCCTCATTTAAAAAAATGAAGGGAACAGATAAAAAGAAGAAATGAAAAAAGCCTGATCAATATTCTGGTAATATTTAATGAGCGGTAAAATATTCATTCCTTTAGCTGGGGAGGGGCACAGTAAATAAATGTGAAATCGGAGATGGTTCACACACGAGTGCTTTCTGGGATGGACTGGAAGGCTTGTCACAAGTGTCCCTGCAAGAGGCGGTTTCTGCTCAGTGGAGTGATCACTGTCGTGCGGTGACACACATGACGCCGGTTCAGAGCAGATGACATGAGACGGGGGCCATTACCCGAGCCCCATTTGTTTGTACAAGTGGTCGCCCTCGTCGTCGCCGAGAGTCTCCACATGGGTACTGGGTTGATTAGGGGGCTGTGATGAAATCTGGGGGACGGCAGCGTGCCATCGGTCCGATGTCTCCAAGTTGCCAGGTGGACGAGGCCCCACGCAGGGATGGAATACTAGAGAGCCAGGTTAGAGGGCCAGAGGAAGACAGTGGGGGAACATGATGCTCTGAGGGAGGAGGAAGAGCCTTGGAAGGAAGAAGAGGGGATGCATAGATTGGATGGAGAGAGAGAGAGAGGACAAGTACAGATTGTCTGATTTTGATGAATTATCATTGGACAGTGATGGGTGAAGGGTTAGAAAACAAAAGCAGGTCACAAATGGCCAAGGGACACAGATTGGGCATCACATTACACACACACACACACACACACACACACACACACACACATACGACCAAATACCAACATTGCACCCATCCAGTAGAGCTGATAACTCACTACTCTATCTAATAGAATGAGATAGAGAAAGAGGTCACAAATGGCTGTGGCAGACGGATTGTTGTACATGTCCATCACACACACACACACACACACACACACAAACACACACAAATGCATGCACACACACGCCCTCTCTGTCTCACACACACATGAGTGTGCTAGCTTGTACATACACACACACACACATACACACACACTCTCTGTCTCTTTCTCTTTCATACACAAATGCATGCACACACACACATTTTCTCTCTCTCACACACATACACACACACGTGCGCCTGCACACACCGCACACACACACACACACACACACATAAAGCCTGAAATCAACCCAAAGAGCTGGACAAATGAGGGAGCCCAGTCCAGTAGAAGCAGTTCCTACTGTCCCTCCCTCTCATTCCAGATGGCAGTGTGGCCTCAGGCTTTCTCTCCAGCACTAATTGGCATCACTGTTGGATTCAGTGTGTTTCTCTGGGTTATTTTCCTGCTCTTATGTTATTTTTATATTTATATATATATATATATATATATATATATATATATATATATATATATATATTTGCCTCATATATTTATGGCAATGACAGGGACAGTGCACTTCGAGGTCCTAGATGAAACATTGATGAGACATTGCTCTGATGTGGAGTCGACTCTGGAGGGAGTGAGGCCCGTGTGTGTGGGTGGGTGGGTGGGGGTCGGGGAGTGAGGCCCGTGTGGGTGGGGGGGGTTAGTGAGGGTAATCTGATGTCGTTACTGGAGTGGATGAAGTGACAGAGAACAGTGAACGGTGACCCTCGTTTCAGAGTCGGCCCACCGAAGCACAGTAGCCCAACACCACACTCAAATGGGACCTCTGTTGCCACGGGGTCTGTGTGAATATGTCTGTGTGTTCACAGCCATTCCCTGCTGAGTTCATTGCAAGGCCATGACTTCATGCTGAGGTCTGAGTCACCTTGCACAGCAGACTTCATAGCAAAATATAAGCTAATGAGTCCACTGACCTACAAACCTTCAGTCCTTAATGGCTACCACATCCTGATGCGCTTCTGGGTGTCTGTACAGCTTCATCATCAGTGTCATGTAGCTGCTGTTATCAAATCATGAGTCAGCTTTCTTTGGTTTATTACATGACCACATTTTGGAATGTGGGAATGTGGTGCTATTAGCCATAATAATTCAGTTGGAAATGAAGGTCCTGAAAATTCTGTAGCATGTAGCAAAAGTTTTAATGTTTGGATTAATGAAACTCATGCATGAAAACGCATTTTTTTATGCAAGCATAATTCATTAGATGTTAATAATCTGTGTGGTTGAAATAAGAGTGTGGCAAAAATATATATTCTGATTATTTTTGTGACAGAAATGTGACAGAAGAATCTGGTAATTAATTTCTCTGAGGTATTTTTGAAGCTATTGTTCAGTCATGGAGTTTATATTTTTCTTTGCATCTAGAGCATCACTGAAGACAAATAGTACCATATAGTACCACTATTTGTACTGTCAAAGAATTGAACCTAAATTGAACACCTAAATAGTTGAACTCTCCAGGAGTCAGAGTTTCTTTGTTCTTTTTCCACAGGCCCCCCCATCTGCAGTTTCCACCCTTGGGGCCACAACCCCCACAGCCACCTCTGCAGCGGTGTCCTTCTTTGTCAGGTAAACGCTGGCACGCCCAGCGGGGTGTGGTAGGGTGGATATCATAGCGGTTGCACACATCCTTCTTTTCCAATTGAGGAGAACACTCCTTTTGACTTTGCCCAAATATTTGTTGATACTTGTCCTGGAAGGAAGTTAGGGAGGAAGAAATAAACAATACACTTTAACAAAAGCAAAGCAGCCAACAGAGGTCCGTTTGTGAAGCCTTAAGCCTGTTAAGTAGTCAATTTGTGCAACATAGCAAATGTAGAATATGTATGACAAGGACAAATGTAGGACGTGAACTGTATATTTGGATGTAACTTAGCCAGTGGGAGACAGCTGTGAGATACAGGGGCCTGCCAAGTTTGGGATTAAGTCATTAAAAGCTGAAAATGCAAATGCTCCCCGTATGGTTTGCCATCGTCTGCTGAGCTGCAGCCAGCAGTGTGCTGTTTCCATTCCCAGACTCTTAATTAGCTTTGGTAGCATTGTAGATTAGCTGCGTTCACACCTTACAAGCCTCCCAGACAAGTGGTGCAAATCTCCTAAGTGACACATGAAAATGAGGGAGGCTCCCATTGTCCAGCCACTGCCTTCTCCTATCATAAGGGGAGAGAGGAACAAGAAAGGCCAATGTATTTATGTCTTAACAAGGGAAAGACAGTCATGCCGTTCATTGGTACACAGTGGCTTTAATCAGCTTTGCGAGACAGAGGCGGTACAAGAAGTTGCCTTTGTTGATGATACACTGTTTATCTTAGTGCAAGCAGCAAGACCTTCCATGTTGAATTTGCCTTGATTAAAGGATTTCATAGTCTAATTGGTGGTAGTTAATGATCCAATACATACAGACATCTGTTAAAATCATTGTAATGTAATAGTCAGCTCCGCCATTACTCAGCCTCTTCCAGGCAGACATTGTGGATGTCCAAATCACACTAAAAGCTCCTCTTCCTACCTCATCAGTGCAATTCCCGTAGTTTCTGCTTCAAAGATCAATCAATCACGACCAGACTGAGTTGAGTCTTCCAGCCAATAATGGACAAATGTTATTCTTTTTCCCTCTACAGAGATCAATTCTGTTATAATATGCTTTGTGAAAGTGGTTTTACTGCAGTTGTGGAACCCATGGTGTTCTATTGGAAGTGATTAGTGAGCAAATGCTCATGGCACCGCTACACAAAGCTGCTGCTTTGGAAAATAGCTTAGTTTTCAGGATAACAAATACTGTTTAATATTTCAACATAATAATCTGTCTCAGCTGACGCCTGTCCACGAGTGGTGCACTTAAGCCTTAATCTGAACCTTGCTTATGCATCAGTGCATCTGCACGTCACTGGGATGCCTTACTCACTCATCTTTCATCATCTTCCCATTCTCTCTCTCTTCCTTTCTTCTCTCGCTCTCTCTGTGCTGTCATTCGCAGGGCGGTGCAGATGCTCAACCTCGCTTCCCGAAGGAAGAAGCTGGGCTCCGCCCTCCCCTCCACCGGCGGTGGTGGCGACGCCCCATCTTGTGTCACCGACTTCTGTGGTCTCCTTCTGCGCTCTCCTCCCCTGGTCCCACGCCATCTGTTCCAGGCCTCCACCCTAGGGAGGCCCACACCAGGCATGGGCAAGGTAGGCAGGCAGGCAGGCAGGCAGTCAAGCCACCCAGAAAGCCCCCAACCACCAGCAACGCCCCCACCAACACACACACACACACACACACACACACACTCCTACTCTTCCACCCCCCTCCAGCAAGCCATCATCACTGGTAATAATTCAAAGTTGATGTTGGCAGTGGCGACCTGCAGAAATGCTGAATCTATTGAACCTTCAGGTCACTGAGGCTCTGGAGTGACCCATAAGGAGATGGCATTTAGCATTCCATGTCTTTGAACTTTTACATTAGCAGCCTGGCTTTGAGTACTAAATTGATCGACCCACTTTGAGGTTGCGTCTCGCCTTCACTTTCAGTGCACCGCCAGGCCCACACCCACTTCCATTCAATTTAGAGAGGGATTTTCATTTAAGTACAGTACCGGTAGGCGCTTACAGACTTAAAGCCAGCCCCGTGATACGTCATTAAAGTCTCAATGTCTCAGTGCCTGTTCTCTTGAGAGGCGGGAGGAGGGGAGGAATCAATTAGCTTTAATTGAGGCGTTCCCTCCATTCTCTGAAGCGCACACATTAACAGGGATCGTCTTGGGTTTCACCTAACAGCTTTTGCTGTCGCACCTGATTGGGGGAGGGGGGATGGGTGGGCATTGGATGCACTCATCCGCGAGTGCCGTCTCGGCACAAATGGATTCTTAAATAATTCAGCACCCATGCAATATGATTTGACGGACAGGCTGGGCACATGCGATAATAATGGATGTTGGAGCAAGTGCTTGCGAGCTTCAGAGAAGTCATCACCTCTGTGGTGATGTGCTACTGAAGTGATTAGCATGCAGTCAGAATCCCACCTGTGTTGGGTAATGGCTCTCTATCTCCCCATACACACACACACACACACACACACACACACACACACACACACACACCTCTCCTCCCTCAAAGCCAGAGAGTAGCATTACCTCATGCTTCCCAGTCCATACCACTGACTGAGACTTTGTTTGAACGCTGTGTGTTTTGTATGTGTCTGCAAGAACAATATGTTGGTGTTTTTTGCTCAAATTATTTTTAAGATTGTTGAAACATTTTGTGCCGTATTGTTGCCTTAGATCAATATTCTGTTTATGAACAGTTTGTTCATAAGAGGGATTGTGGGCAGAGCATAGAGACTACTCACTTAGCACGAGGGCTGATGTGGTGCATTGTGGTGGTGTCCTGACCTCAGTGACTTCAATTTGATACTTTTGCACCCAACCATTGTGTTAAGAAGTCAGTTAGTCAAAAACAATTTTTTGTTCTGTTAAATGACCAAGTAGGCCAATTGGGCTTAATCACTTATAACTTCTGCAAGCTCAACACAATGATGGATCAGCACTGATTTAAGCATTATATGGTGCAGCATAGCATTGAGTTTTCACCCCAGTAGACATGCTGATGGTAATTTATTGTTCCAGTTCACTGGTAGAAACTGTGAAATGACCAGTGTATCATTTTTTGTGTTTCTATTTCCAATTTGTTTCCATTGCTTGATTGTAAATAGACTCTGGCAGTTAAGATCATGTTCTTCAGAAATGTTCAGTCTGGCTTTTGCCAATTCCAGCCATAACAATTAATAATTTAATGATAGCCTAGTAATTTAATTATTTAGCAACATTTTCCAGTGCTGGGTGAGCAGCGCACTGCATAGCTGTGTCAGTCTGGTATGATGACTTGTTTTTATTGTTTGTGATGTGTTTAGTATTGTATGTCTGCGTGTAATGGGACATACCAACATCCCAATTCACTATGTCTTCTTTTGGGTATAAGGAGGAGTTTCACCTGGTGAGCAAGGCAATGACAGTCATCACACTATACACAAAGCAATCAACTAGGGGTTCTCGAAAGGCTGATGATCTTAGTATACTGAGCAAACAGGTCGTGAACCATAATAGAGAATCAGAGTGTGCTAAAAAAAAACAATATATATGTACAACCCTTCCTGTAAGACTTCTACTGTAATTGGGTTCCTCTGTTGAAGATAGGGAAAATCAATGTCAGATCATTAAATTATTCCTTGCTTTTTAGATACTTGTATTGTATACAAATGACAAAAAGAAAGTAATCTTTGACAACATCTTAATGACAAATTTCTATAATTTCTGTTTTTGATATTTCTTGAATATGTCGGAAGTGTAGCACATGGCTTGACTGACACAATCTACTGTTAACCCCAGGCAGGCTTTGATTCCAGTGATGGATGTAAGTGCAGGAAATTCAAAGCATCGAAACGTCACATCATCTTCTTAGGTCTGATTTGATCTTTCACGGTGCCAGAGCTATCAGCAGGGCTTTTCCCTGTAAAGAAATACCATTGCCTCATACAGCTGTCTTGCAACCTCCACTGTGTGAAAGTGCCGCCTGTCACATCACTCTGGCGTTTAGCATAGCCGGGATTAGCTCTCTCCCCTCCAGTATTCCCATGTCTGACGATTGCAATCCGCATTTAACTGCTGACTTTAAATCTCCATACCACTAAGCCATATGACATACATATTTGAGTGCATTATACACAACAGAGACAAATTTCTAAATGAACAAATGTATTGAATCAGTTTGGGGTTTTGTTAAAGTGGGTACTGTCTAAGTAATAGTACAGGATTTTATTTTGGTTTTCAAAAATAATCAAATAAAGAGTGTCAGATCTTAGATCGTCTTAATTTGGTCACGGTGAACAGAAATGCACAGTGACGAGGATGAGATTTGAAGGTCTTAGTGGGTGTGTGTCTTTAATGGAAACAGAGAACATCAGCAAAATCCCTGAGATAAACCGATTTAAGAATTTAATAGAGCAGTTTTTTAATAAAACATACATAACTTTCCCAGATAAAACCACATCATATTATTATTTATTTTAAAGCTATAGACATGTGTGAGACTGGGTATTTATTTGTTTATTTCACAAACAATGCTTTTAGATAGATAGATACTTTCTTCATCCCAGAGGAAATTTCACACAATACAAGTAACATTTACACAAATGGCATAAATCACATACAGATCTAGTACATCTGTGTGCATATGTTCACTTAATGCTCATCATTCTGTTTGCTTCCAAAGGGACACGTGAAGGTCATGGTCAGGGTTTGCCCAGTGGTGGACTCCTGTCTCAAAGTAGATGGGCGCAGAAAACAGGTCACAGTGCTGGACCCAATTACCCATAACCCTCAGCAGCAGACCACAACCTCCAAGGTCACTCTGAGGTCATTCACCTTTGACGCTGTCTTCACTCCCGAATCAATGCAGGTCAGGAAGGGTTTTGTTATATCTGTCTGCTGACCAGAACTAATGCAGCACCCAGGCACGGCATTTATATGTACACATCACCGATGCAAGGCCTTATTCAACCGTTCTCTCTTGATATACAGACTCTAATTACGAAATGCAATTTCATTTGTGTCATTGTTGTGGATTTGTCAAGGTGGCCTAATGGATTTTACCATTTGTGATTTGTGAGAAATGATTTATTACTTTTGAATGCATGCTGCCCATCGAGTTGTGCAGAAGGAGGAAAAAATCTATTGGTGCTAAAATATTTCATATATCAGTGTGACAGTTATTGTGCAATCCCTATCAGCTTATGTTATTAGTGGCGAAATCAAGTGACTTGAAGTAGGGCAACCTATAATTAGTGTCAAATCTGCCATCGCACAAACAGAATGTGCCATTTAAATAAGGGATTTTTTTCCTCAACTTTTGCCAACCTCTTGTGTATAAGGAACAGTCTGAAAAAGGTACCTGATTGACAAATTGTGTTTATCAGCCTCTGCCATGACATGTAACTTAATTTACAGAAATGTTTAATGCCTGAAAGACAACAAAAAGGTTTGTCCAAGAGGCTCTGCCTCTAAAATTCAATTTAGATTCGAGATCTGTCTGGAGATTTCGCCCAGAGATTTTAGACTGGCGGTCGGTCAGTAGGCAATCGACAGAATGGGCGCATTAAAATTCAGACTAAGTGCTCAAGCAGGGGAGAGGAGTATTCCATAGCTTTTTAGTTGTCAATGTTTTGTATGGTATATGACTCAGTGTATTTGATTTTGAAGGTAAAATACAAGCAACTGACATTCATATTCAGGGCATGCTTTTATTATAAGTGCTTTGAAGGTCAGTTTATGTTCACATGCCAATAATTTAGCTTCAGCTGGAGATGAAACTTTAGACTACGATGCCATGAAATGTCCTTGAGTAATATTTTGTTGGTCCATGACACAAATACAAACACATCTCACAGCAATGGCCACAAACAGTTTCAAGGCCTAGCATTGAAAATTATTTTAGAATGAAGGTTTCTATGGTGAATTCTGTACAGAAGCAAGGTCTGTGGTGATCATAGATCCTTCTCAAAGCTCAGTAAAACAACTGATAGACCTTCATAGCACAGCCTGTCATATTTATAATCAGTTTAATGTTTTTTTTTTGTTTGACAGAGGCATACGACTGAAAACATGTCTTCCAAGTTTTTTATAAATAAAAGTCTGTGTGCAGACTCATTTAGCATTGAGCTGTCAGTGAAATCAATAGGTGTTGAGCTCCATGTTAACTATGACGTGTTCTCCAGGGAGAAGTGTGTGAGAGTGCTCTTCCAGGGGCGCTCCAGGCTGTCATGAATGGGGCTGACGGATGCATCCTGGGCTTTGGACTAGCAGGGACTGGTAAGTGAGGAACATCTGTCTCTCTCTCTCTCTCTCTATCTCTCTCTCTCTCTCTCTATATATATATATATAAATATCTATATCTGTCTGTCTCTCTTTCTATCTATCTATCTATCTCTCTATCTATCTATCTTCAGACAGACCCGTTTCTCTACAGAGTGGCTGTGTGCCAGGCTCATCTAATATAAAACAGGGAGATTCCTCCAACGGTCCCCATTTTCCATGACATGAGTGTTTAAGTGTGTTTGAGTGCCCCTCGCCCCATTACAATACAAGCCTCTGCGCTCAGAGTTAGCCAAGAGGCGGCATATAAATAAACAGCGAATTGATCAATTATGCATTGGCTGTTGTTTTGAAGGGGTTGTGCTCTTATCGCGTTTATTTAGTCCAAATGCACCTGAGGCCCGAATGCTGAGCGGTCCCAGGGCCCTGATGGTCCAGGCGTAGATGGATGTGCATGGAAACCAGGTCCCGGGAGTGGCTCTGACTCCACAGGTCACCGTGGAATCAGCGCAACATACAGGCTGTTAATAGACGCTTTGGCTAAAATAATGAAAGCATGATAGCTATTCTTCCTCCAAGCTCCTTTGCCTCTGCGTGTATTACATCACTAGCCATTAGCCTGATTGAATTAGGTGCCCTCAGCATAGGGTCTTGGTCCTCTGCCAAAAGACATAAATCTATTAAATGGAAAGGGGCTATGAGTATAAGTAATGGGAGAGTGGTGCACTTTTCACGAGAGACAAAATGCCAGTGCGCTGAGATGGGATGGAATGGGATGGGGCGTATGGGAGGTTTGCAAGCCTCATGATTGTGGTTAAAAACAGAGACATGGCTTTATGTGTCTCTAAGGAAGGGTGTTCAGCCATAACGCTTCCACCCATGTCAAAGGGAGAGGAGTCACTTAAGAGTTTGCTCCCATGTATTTTTACAAATCAATATTTCACAATAGTTTCAGGCATCTGGAACCAAAAACATCCTCAACCTCAGTCTGATTCAGTTCAGTGGAACGTGCTTGGAATGAGCAACCAAACATGAGTTCTCCCAAATCCAGTGAAAATGGAAAATGGAATTTTTTTTATTTCTCTCTCTCTCTCTCTGTTCTGTGTTTGGCAGGAAAGTCGTACACGATGACGGGGAAAGACGACTCCATCCTGAGCCTCGGGGTCATTCCCTGTGCTGTCTCCTGGCTGTTCAGGCTCGTTAGTAAGAGGAAAGAGAAGACAGGGGCGGACATCTCTGTGTCTGTCTCAGCCATTGAGCTCTGTGGGAAAAATGAAATCCTCAGGGACTTGTTATCAACTGAGGATTTTCTTAGTGGCCAAAAAGCAGACATTTACCTTTGTGAAGATCCAGTCAGTGGAATACAGGTATGGAGAGAAATATCTAGGGAATCAAAAAATTGAAATCTTTTCTGATACGCATCATCTGCTTGTGTTCTTTTCTTTTTTCTTTTTGTTTTTTGGTTCTAAAATTTGTTCTAAAATATTGAACAGAAATGATTAATATTTATTCAATATATAACAACTCTTTCAAGACTCACCAAAAGATTTATTCATGTGCCTTAATTTAGCAAAGAGTGTTCAGACATTACTCAAATGAACTGTGCATTGAGTAAGGCATTCATTATATCAGCACATAAGCCTCCCCTCAGCAGGCAATGGGCACATTTGCAATTTATGCTTGTTTTGCAAATGCTTTCATCTGAAGCAACAGGGAGCGCAGTGAAAGCATGTATTTTGTTTTTTGTTTTTTAATTAAATGCACAACCCTGGTGGCTGGCTGTACCAGTTAAAGCAGAATTATATGCTTTAACGATTATTACAAAGTATGAATTTTACATTTTTTTTACTCTACAGTTTATGGACAAGGATAACGTGTTTTTTAGATACAAATGACAGACAACTTTTAGATTATCACTGATATTACATTACCTTTACTCACTGTTAATACTATTAATATATTTTTAATTATTCAGATTATGAATCACAGTGTGGTCAGTGCCCCTACCATGGAGAGAGCTGCCACTCTACTGGACTCTGCTCTCTCCTCCCGCAGTGGGAACAGGCCTGGGATCAGCTCTCATATGTTCTTCACCCTGCACGTCCATCAGCAGCACACGCAGGGCCCCACCAAAGATATCAGTGAGTATTGCTCACTCACTCGCTCACTCACTCGTCCCCTCTGGCATCTTACTGGTTGCGATCCCAATGGAATCTCTTGGATGTCTCGAAAGGAGAGACCTTCAAGCTTTTTACAGAGCCTAATGATGAAAAGATGTTTTCATATTCCTTTGATGCTTCTTTCCATATGAATAGTTTGATATATGGCTGGGTTGGCACGTTTGAAGCATTATTATTGGCCCTTATTCAGATGTCTTTGTCAGAGCAGTTTGATTGTGTGAAGATTTTATGGTGAACCCTGCAGGACCTGATAATTAAGCATCGCCTTTCCTTCTGTTGTTTTTTACACATCATGTGAAATAGCTGCCGATGCCTTTTCTGCACCTGTGGGCATGTTTTGTTGTTTATTTTGCAGCCTCTCATATTTCCCCATTACTGATTTGATTTGATTTCTGAATGTAGGTTATTACCCTAGGTTACTTCCTGACTAGATAAGGAGGTTAC
The DNA here is from genome assembly GCA_015244755.2 of Tenualosa ilisha. NCBI lineage: Eukaryota > Metazoa > Chordata > Actinopteri > Clupeiformes > Clupeidae > Tenualosa > Tenualosa ilisha. Next base: position 92,056 of record PYXC01002113.1, on the reverse strand, counting down.
TTTGCCTATTTTGGAAAAGAAAGCTGACCTCAATATTTTCCAACCGTAACCAGGGGGTGTCCGGAGTGTCACAATCTGACCTATTCCCATAAAACCCCATGCCCTAGAGTTGAATTTGATTTACTCAAAATTACCATCAGCCAGTTTGTTTTGGTAACCTTAATGCTTCAGTGACAAAAACCACATCCAAATGTCCAACCTCACCAAATATATCAAAGCTTTGATGTGCACCGCTGAACAAAAACAAAATGATCATAACCAAATGTGATGTTTTTAAGCTAGGTTTCACACACTGCTCATTTTGTCACTGTCATATCATGTCATGTCATACCTCATTTTTTTCCTCCTCTGGTATTTTAGAGTGTGGGGGCCAAAGCAGGCTGATCCTTATTGACCTGGGAAGTTGTGTAGAGGAACACAGTAAGAATATGGTCCAGCTTTCCTTCTCTGAACTCAGCAGTGTCATGCTAACACTGCTTAGAGGCAGCAAGCAAGTCCCAAACAGGCATGCTCCTCAGTTTGTTTCCTCATTTTCTGTTTAATTGTGTGTGTGTGTGTGTGTGTGTGTGTGTGTGCACAAAATATAAAAACTAAAGCTAAAAATGTAATACTTCACTAGTAATATAATCTTGAAAATATCAGTTGACTGACTCACTCATAAATAAATAGTAAACTCTTTTGTCATGTTTTTACAGGAATAGTAAGCTGACAATGCTACTGCAAGAGTCCCTTGGGAATGTCAACTGTCAAACAACTGTCATTGCTCATGTGTCCGGATCAGCTGAGAGGTTTTCAGACACTCTCTCTACATTACAGATCGTCTCTCGTATTCATAAGATCCAAAGAAAAGCCAAGGTATTGATTAGTGAATGATTGTGATATTTGATGTAATAACATGGTATTTCATAAATATTCAGTGCTTTAGAAGATTCCCAAAATTAGTGTATTCACTGTGTTAGAACTGATGTTGCTGTGAAATTTCTCTTTTTGACAGAAATCAAGGTCCTCTTCACCAAGCGAGAGGAGTGTCCGTAAAGAGAAGAAGTTTCTTCAGGAGACCAAACTTAGAGCGTTCCACTCCACTGGCACTCTGGATCCAGATGTGCCAGCACCAAAGCTTTTTCGAGATGTGGAGGATCGCTCTGGCAGTGACCAGTCTTGCGATACAATCATTCATGTAGACTCAGATGGATGCCACACTGACACAAACAAAAAGCCTCAGGAGTCCATAGCAATAATACCATCTTTGCTTAAGAGCAAGACTATAGAAATAGGGAATCCCTTGCAAGCTATGAAACAGCGCCCCCAGAGGACATTCCTTAAGGACTTTCGGCTCATACACTGGTCGCAAGAGGAGAAAGAAACAAAAACGTCAGCGGCCCACGACGCCGAGATGGAATGTCTGAAGTGCAGTACATTTGCTGAACTACAGGAGCGACTGGGATGCATTGATGGCAGTGAGCTGATCAGCCAGAATCAAACTCCAGAGAACACGGGGAAACTACAGCCTCTAGCAGAAACCAAAAAAGGTCTAGAGAAGACTGCAGTGGCCCATCCTGTCCCGTCGATGCAAGTGAATACAGAAGCAAATGGCTCCAAAGCAGCTTCTGAGACAAAAGCTGTTGACACGAGCCTCATTGTTTCCTTTCAAAGTGATCCTGTATGTCACCAGGAGATCCCTGGTGACAAAGCACTGACAGATCACCTGGGAAATCCCATTGAAAGCAGGAGCCAAACAAGCACATCTGATTCGGATCAGTACTCTGCTGAGTCTCCTCACTGTACAGAACCACCCCTCAGGGATGAGATGACAAAGTCTCACGGACAATCTTCAGATGAATCATTGCTGCAACCTGAATTCAGGATCTCTCCTATTGGCAAGAGTTCTTCAAAGTCCTCGTCCTCTGGCTCATCGTTATCTTCCTCCTCCATGTCCGCTAGCACAGACTCTCCCAGCACTCTGCCCATTGCTGGGAATGATGCTTCTGCTCCACAGCTGTCTGCTGAGGGTCAGCGAGAGATGAAGGCCACCATAACGGTGACTGTCCAACAGCCCTTTGACCTGAATGGGCAAGATGAGTTGGTCTACACCGTGGTGGAGGAAGTGACCATCAGTGGCATGGCTGAGAAGGGCAGACCAACCAATGTCATCAGTTTCAATGAGGGGAGCTCTCTTCAGGCCTTGACATCAGGTTCACAGCCCGTCAGGATCATTAGCAGTGTAAGTGAGGATGCAAATATACCTGATTCATCAGCCAAGAACAGTGCCTCAGAGAGACAACCCTTCTCAGCATCAAAGGAAAGATGTGAACTCACTAACCAGGTCTCTTCCAACAAACTTGTGACTGGTGTATATCCCAGTGCCAATGTCGAGGGCTTTTATCAGCCCATCCCTAGAGAAATGGAGAATCAGACAGAAACTCAGGCCAGTATGTCTTGCGAGATGGTGCAACACGGCAATGATTCTTCGGGAAATCCTAGTGGTAAACCTAGTCTACAGAAATTGCAATATGGGTACACACCTTCCCAGGATGTTTGTAAGAAAAAACTTGAGGTCATCAAGGAAATGCCTTCACCAGCCAAAACTATAGACAATCCCTGGAATGCCTATAACAAGAATGCCAACAGCTCTATGATCTCCAATAACTGTACACCAAAATCAAGTGTTCAAGTAATGGTCAAGAAAACAAATGTTATGACAGACAACAGCTTTCAAAACCCAATTCTAAATGATGCCAAGAAATTGAAAGACCTTGACAGTAAAATGTCCCCCAGCAGGACTAGTGGCTATCATAGTCCCACTCAAAGTGAGACCAAGAAATACAAGGCCCAGGATGTTGCTGTGCTCTCCAGCAAGGTCAAACTTGAACAGAAAACCTCTGGGATGGCTGGCCCCAGAGATCCAGCAATGGAGCTCAGACAGGAAAAAAAATCAACTGGCAAGAAAGCCAGTCAGTCAACCAAATACCAGTCATTTAAGAGTGATGCCATCATGTCACCGGCCTCAAGAAGAAGACTGGTGGATGCTTATGATCTGACCAGATCAGACAGTCTCAGTTCCAAAAACCACAGAACAGGCAGCTTACCAAGAGCTTGGCATAGTCTGGATCAAGAGGACGGCTTTGATTATGATGATTACCCAACCAGTTCAGCCAAGGACTACAAAGTTCCTGGAGAAGCAATGTCTACTCCTTGCAGTCCTGGAGATACCCTGGAGAGGAGACATGCCCGTGCCAAACAGGGAATTATTTCAAGAACCAAAGAAAATTTTTCACCTGGTAGGAGAGACAGCCCAGATCAAAAGAGAAGAGCCAGCAGTCAATCCAGCCTGCCGAGAAGTCCTGTATTACACCAGAAGTCATCATTTCCCTCTGCGGTTCCTGATGAGTCCTGTAGAAGGAAACAAGTTAGATCTCCCATAGAGGAAAGCAGTAAACTATTTAGTGCGAAACTGGAGCAACTGAGCAGTAGGGGTCCTACTGGAAATGCCTCAAGGTCCGAATTTTCAGACTTCTACTTTTCGGAACAGACAGACAATTTTATGACATCCAGTGATTCTTTGGACTGTTCTGAGAATGATTCTACTTTGCCTAGAACTAGTAGAAGTGGCAGAAGATACCCAAAGTTCCTACCTATGGATGACAAAGATGCTGATTGTAGTAAATCGGCATCCAGAAGTAATCTGTCCAAAGCTTCAGCAGTTAGCAAGCTAATGATGTCTAGTTCAAAGCCAAGTAAGAGCTCAACAGCCAACACCAAATCCATGAACTTAACCACCAAGTCTCTGAGGCAATCATTGAGGAGCTCTAGTTTGTCACCAGATGGAACAAACTCTGGCCGTTGCCCTTGGTCAACCAGCTCACTCTCCCGAAGCCAAGGATCCAGTTTTTTCGCCAAGTCCTCTCTGAAAATCACAAATGGCAGGATCACTGAGCTTCTTCGAGAAAATGTAGACCCCATCTCCAGTGCAGACCAGGATGGCTCTGAATATAGAGAGAAGGGGGTGGAAAAGGAGGACGAGAACCTCCCCTTGCCTTCTCCATACAGCAGGGTCACAGCTCCACGCCTTCCCAGCCACTGCAGTGGCCATGCCAGTGACACTACAAGCATCCTGAGCGGTGAGCTGCCTCCAGCCATGGGCAAGACCTTACTGTGTAACCGCAACAGTGTTGTGAGCAGCGGATATGAGAGCTTGATGAGAGACAGTGAGATCACGGGAAGCAGCATGTCCATCAGGGAGTCAATCAGTGACCACAGCTGCACTCACAGTCTTGCCAGGAGCAGCAGAAGCTCCAAGAGGAGAAATAACAGCACAGCAGGTAAAGCAATCACTGGCATGTTTTACTGGCATTCTTCCTCATGTCTCTGTTTGACTAAATGCCATTTCTGTACAAATTGTATCTATTATTTCCATTACTAATGATCATGATACATGTGTCTTTAAAGTGCTATTTTACATAACCTGAAAGATATTTTTGCTGGCATCTTTACAACCTTTGTACTGTTTGTTGTATTTTCAAGTTCATGTTATCATTGACATTAATGCTCATTGACAAGTCTTTAAAGTACTTTTTAGAAACCTTGAAAGATAAATATCTCAAAAAGCAGTAAAATATGACTTACCAATATTTAATCTGCAATCCTTTATTGGATTCCCAGGGACTAATCAGAGGCGTCCGTCACAAGAGACCCTTCTGTCGTTGCGGAGATCAGCCAGTGGACCCAGAGTTCGCTGGGGTGACAGGGGTGCAGCTGACTCCTATGAGATTAAAGTCTATGAGATTGACAATGTTAACAGTCTGCAGAGAAGGGGCCTCTCCAGCAGTCGAGTAAGTCCTGCACTGCTTCTCAATTTATCGTCAGGCAGGGAATTGTCACGGGGGCGGTCAAGGGCAGGAGTGCAGTTCTGTGGCATAGCGAAAATATGTTTCTGACTTCGGCTGGATTGCTGCTTGACACATTATCATTTAATTGCATCCAATTCTGAAAATGTGGAACTGCACACAAGTGGATGATGGTTTGCTATGGAGCTAGTGGTCTGGAAAAGCAGCAAGTCTAATCACACTTCAACATATTAGACTGCATTTCTGTAAGGTCATGGATTAACTAAAATGTAATATAGCATAGCTACTATGCAGGAAGCATTATGCAAAAATGAAAATACCTTTCAAATCACAATATAGCTGGGTACATAATTCAGATGGTGTATTTCGGATTGAGGCTGTCATCAATGTGAGTTGTGGGGCACAGAGAAAATACAGTGCCTCTGGGCTGTGTGCCACTTTTGTTTTTGTTGTAAGAGGGTAAGAGAGCTCCTCTGGGTTATTGTATCGAGTTCATGCCGTAATTCCAGACAGAACATCTGTAGACTATAAGCTTACTAACACGGGGCCACTGAATTAGTTGACCTGCTGAATAATCAGCTACTTGCAAATCGATCAGTTACAGAAATCAATCACAACGGATCACCCGCTTTGATTAGCAGCATGTTTCATATCAAATTAAAGATGGGCATCAGCTCTCTGCTTCTCCATAGGGTGTGGCTTGCTTCAGTGCTAAGCTGAAGTTCCTAGAGCATCGGCAACAAAGGATTGTTGAGTTGCGGTCGAAATACAACCACCTGAAGAGGGAGCTAGAGCAGGCAAAGCAGCACCTCATGCTGGACCCAGAAAAATGGAGTCGTGAGTGTAAGTTCCACATAAGTTTGCATAAGTGTACTATTTTAGCAACATTAGTAACGATAAAAGCTTAATGTTTCAGTGACATGTAAGTGTACATGTTTTATTGTTCATCATTGATAATGACTACATTGCTACAACGTAATTCAATCTTGTCGCTCAAAATCCTAATAGCTTATTGGATTCCATTATTAATTAATCAACCTTAAGTTGCTACATTACATAAACATAAACACAATTGTGTTTATTTATGATATGGAGCCTACTTTTTCCTCTGCTTTGGCAGTTGATCTTTGGCAGACATTTGAGGTGGATTCTCTGGAACATCTGGAGGCCTTGGAGCTAGTCACAGCCAGACTGGAAAGCCGGGTGAACCAGTGCAAGGCCCATATGATGATGGTGACTTCTTTCGATGCTGCACCAAAGCGGCGGCAGAAAAAAAACAAGCGGCATCGGCCTTCACCAGACCAAAAGGGATTCCTGTGACTCGTGTTATATCAAAACGTGTAGATAAGACTACTGATCAGTGACATAAAAGCTACTTGGATACTACCAATGATGAAAGATCTTTTGGTCTTTTGGTGCTAATCCAAACAAGCTGGATGTGTAATACCATGATACCTTTGAGACAGAGACTGAACAAAAATGTCTTCTTTGAAGGCCAAGCTGTTTCTCTCCACATAACTGTGAGCATCCACTTGAGGCATTTTTTAAAATTAAAACAAGTTCTGTGAGGGGTTCACTTATATGAAATTATTTCAAAAGGCAGGACACAGGGTTTGTCAACATTACTGCACCACAGTAGATCGTTTTATACACCAGACAAACAAACACCATCTCTGTCAAACATTCTGTGTATGCGGGGTTGAAGAAACACTGGAGTGGCTTAAATGTGATCAGACTGAAAAGACCATTGTCTTTGTGCAGAGTGACCAATGCCATTTTCAAAAAAAGATTCTGCTTCTGGTGACTGCCATGGACATGGGTTACACCTTGGTGACAGTAAACAACATGCTCTCCCACATTGCAGGAAGCAGAATTGTCAAACGCATGTTTTTTTCAGTTGATAATTGTGGCACACATTGTCCATAGGGTGGTTCTTGCTCCATCCAATGCATAAATATGTTAGAAGTTTTGAATACATGTATACACATATGTAATTTGTGTTGGGACAAAATGCACTGGTCACCTCCAATTGTTTTATGTAAATTTTCATTTCCCTTTGATTTCACTTCTATTGTTTGTGCTTCACATTACGTTTCATGCTGTTGCACTGAATGTATTTTGCCCTGTGATATTCATTTCATTTTGTTCTGAGATGTCATTCAGTCATCATGTATTTTACAATTATGTAATTAGGTTAGTAGTGATGAAAAACATGTTACAATGTGTGTTTATTTTTTAAAATGTTGAACAAGAGTTTACAGCGAGTCCATCCATAACTACCCACAAATCACAGATAGAGGAACTCTACTCTTTAAAGAGTTCATTGCAATAATAGCAATAGTTATTGCAATAATAACAATCTCACCTCAGATCTACCCAGGTCTAACATAATCCAGTGTTTTGTTTGTTAAGTTAAGATGTACTTGTGGCATAATATGTACTCCTTCTGCCATCACGAATTTGCTCACTGGGGGTTGAATCATCGAAGGAGAAAGTCACACAGAGTTCACATGCGCTGCACAAAAAAGGATAGAAAAAACAACAGCCAGTTATGGAGTTCAAACTCATTACCCCCCATGGGTAATGCTTGCAGTTGCTTGCCATCCAGGGATGTTCCATGCGATGGTCTGTTTTCTTGAAGATGTTTGGATATTTCTGCTCCAGTTCCTAAATATTTCAATGTATTTAGTATTTGCCCTTCAGACCTGAAGGACTGGCTCAGATGTAAGGGTGCTCCCTTTTTCTTCAGACAAGTTGGTTGTTTTGGGTGAGGGATAATACCTTTCTCTGTGAAAGACATTTCTTTCAGTTGAGGCTGGCAGAAGTACTTCAAGGCCGAAAGACAAAGACATCCGATATTGGCTTACAGAAGTTTGCCAAACCTGACTACACCTGTCGTTGTGAATGCAAGCAAGCGTGTTTTTCCAATTTGAGGCTTATGTAGACCATTCTGTATGTGCCCCCAATGGTAATAAAATAACTTCTTCCAAACATTTTCACCTGTTGTGTTGGTAATGTCATTAACAACTCCACTCCTATGCACCGACTGTTGAGCACTGTGCACAGGCATATGGAATAGCCTACCTGTGCATACATAGCCTACACACGGATATGCATAGGCCACAGAACATAGCCTATACACGCAGTTTATTTGACGGGGTGACTTTGGTAGCAAAAAACAGTGACATGATTTTTATCAGCTAGGAATGTAGGTTAGGAGTCAAATATTTGCAAAATTACTTCAGATGATCTGATACACCAGATGGCGCTAAAAACAAAGTAACACTGTCTGGTAGAAAACCTGTGGAGGGTAGTAGCACTCGAGCTTAGGAAACATTCGGGAATGACCCGGGATCGTTTTTCAACAGTAACTGGCTTCTTCGCTTCTCTGCCCAACACACGGACCAAAGTGAATCCTCTTGCTTCCAACCTGTGAATTACTCGCCTCTGAGCGACAAGGACGCGCGCCGGCACTGCGCAGTAAGTATTTAAGACAGGAAAATAGGCAACTGTTTACAGAAAAGTGTTGGTTTATTATTGATGGATAATATGTCACTTAGAGACTGACCAGTATCTTCAAACCTTGAAAGTAAATCTATCGTGGACGACTACTGGGAGACTAGTTTCTAAGCGTCAGTAAACTTCCTGATATCTCCAAACCATGCGAGGCGCATTGTTGCTACTGTAGCCTACTGCTGAGAACAGGAATGCATTGATTGCTGAAACTGTGTACATAGTAACATAAATATATAGGGTAAAGTCATTAATTTAAACCATCTCTTCTCTGATGTAGTCGACTATTCCTTATTTTATGGGCTGAATTTTTCAAAACACTCTTACCTTATTATCATCCATATTTTAATTTCTCCAGAGCTTTAAGTGGGGCACAGTTTCTATATGTCAGCTTTTTATTTCTGAGGTTAAAATTCACAGGACAGTGTTAGGCCTAGATGCATTACTTTTGGGATAGGTACAACACCTCCTCACAGCTGCGGTCTGTTTTAGTAGGGTGAAATCTAGAAATTTTATTCTGTTGGTAAATGTTATTAGAAGTAATTCTGCATGTTGGACTGCAGAACGGTATGAGTCACTGGCATTTCTACCAGGCTATCTGTGGCTCATGAAGTGGAATCTGTCACTGTTTTTATCATGCACATCTGTAAAATACCTGTCTATGAACTCCACCCATCAATTCTCAATACTATGTCAAACACTTAGGCAAAGGCATCACTTGCCCTCGTCTTTAATTTTGGTCTCAATATTAATCCAAACCAATTCAAACATTTAACTTTGGTCTCGATATTAATTCAAACCTATCCAGACATTTATCATTTAGCGGCAGGAGATGGTCTACCTAATAACACATCAACAAAGAAAATTGGTTTTGTACTGGGGGCGCATGTTAACATCAAGAGTAAAAAAAATCAAATTTGATATATCTTCGCAACACCCATCTAGTATGGATAACACGGAGGTAAAGTGTATAAAACATCTTGGATTTTGTTTCTAGACGCCCTGGATCAAAAGTTACAGCACTCTGACAACAATTGAGAAGTTGAGTGTCAGACATTAGCACTTTGACCTCTTTAAATGCACTTTTATCTTTAACTCGCCGCGGAACATATATAACCAACTTTTTTCTTATTTCATTGTTGGTTTATGAAAGTGAAGTATCACTTTTCACGTTTCTGACATGGGAAACGGAAGAAAAAATATATCTTCAAGGACTTATCAAACTTTGAAAAGATTCTTTACTGTAACTCCATTTCCACCAAATATTTCCCCCTTTATTCAAAGGGATAACATCAGAAAATGAAAGGGATTTCCAAAAGAAAGCACCTTGATAGGACACTTGTAGCGAAGGTAGCGTATTCCATTTGTATTCCATTTTGAAAATTTGTTCTCCACTACCAAAACAGGTAAAGAAATTACAGTGAAGTCACAAAATTCTGTCATATAGTAATTATTTTATACAAAAAGTTAAAAATTACCTTTTGTACCAGTATTGTTCATAACCTCCTGTTGAAACCTTAACAATTGTCATGTTCATAACCTCCTATTGAAATGGTCAATATTTTGGGTCAATGCAAAAAAGAGAGAGGCTAACCCACTTCCAGGAAATAATGCTAATTTGGCTATGTGCTAGGCTTAGTTAATGACCTTACTTAGTGCCCCTATCATAAAGGGTCCAGGTTCCATTCCCATTCCAATCCCATGTCTCTGTCATCCCTCTGTTACTAACCTGTCTAACTGCTGCTAAGATAGGCTAGGCTAATTCTAGGCTAGGCCAAGTCTTTTATTTCTTTCATTCTTAAAAAAAAAAAAAGAACCACCAGTTTTGCATAATTCACGCTTATGCTAGCTAAATGCAAGCCTTAGAGCTAACCAAATAGATTGGTTATCTGCAACCAAAAATTGGGCACGTTTAGTTGTTTTGTGTTTCCTTATGTGAATTAATAGCCTACTATTATAAATGACTAAATGATGATTTAGGGAGAAAATGTAAAATTTTATCTTGTTTTAATAATAGGAGCGTTTGTAATATTTGTTTTTGTTACCATCCAAAACATTTTCATATTTGGCAGTATTATAAAAAACACATATAGAAAAACGACTGTGTGGGTTTTTAAAATGTACAAAAGTGATGGTAATGTTCTGTAACTCTGTTTCCAGGCACTTTTTGGCTTAAAAATCATATATAAACTTTATATAAACTAAAGTTTGAACTTTTTTGTGTGATCTTCCCCACAGATATGTGTATGATTTTATCTTTCTTGCTTCTGCTAACTGACATTCTTGATATCTGTAAAGCAGACAAACTGGTCTATGGTTATTTCGAGCAGGCATGATTCTTAACATGTCACTTCATGCCCTATGTGAAATGCTGACATATGTATCTATACACTTTGGTGTCTGGCAAAATCTATGATGTGGCCTAGTGGTTTGGTTTTTAAATGGATCTGAGAAACATCACAGCTACCACGATAGGCTTGTGGAGTGAAGCTATTCAGTATTTTGTCAATATACTGTAAAGTCAAATAAGACTTTACTAATATTAACTAATATTAATGGTATCCTATTCAGGGTCATGTTACCTTAACGCTTCAAAGACATTTTATTTGTAAACTAACTTGTATTGCAAATAGCGCCTTCCTTGCAGCAGTAGCTGACCCTAAGAATTATTGTTTTACATCACTACATCGATCACACAATGTAGCCTAATATTTGTATGAATAGTGCTTATTACCTTCTCAGTTGGAAGGAGATCAACCTCAGTGCCTTTCCTTTTGTTTGTAGAGTCCACTTGTACCCCGGTTTTCAGGGTGATCGGCACAAGCTGTGAATGTTTTTTGTGGTAGTAGTGTTTCGGATACTAGTCCCAGATCAAATGCACACTGATAGACCATGCAGATCTCTCTGTTCAAACTGTTTTGAGAGAGGATGTGGTCTGCAGCTTCTCATAATTATATTCTTCATAAATACATGTCATGCTCCTGACCTTTCCAGGCACGCATGGAACAGTAGGAGTGCATTTCATGTTTTAATACCAAGACCACCAGTAAAAAAGTACTTCAACTTAAAACTCTGGGAAATTCTTTAAACAAGTTTCACAGTTTCAGACCTCAAGGACATGAAGCTCATTTTGCTGATACACTGACAATTTTGAGAATTGTCTGTTATTGCCACTGCTTGTTTGGGACATCTGGTACTGTACTAGATGTAATGTTGGTGTACCGCGCATGAACACATCCCTTTTTTCTATGCACAGGTTTCCATGTTATTATAATTTTCCAGCATACAGAGTTCCACGAAAGTATATTGCATTTCTCTACACTAAAGATGTAGGTCTGCCCTATATGCTGAAAATAGAGAAATAGGGGTCAATACATTGGCTTGCATTTACACCTAGGGACACCCACTCTGCTTATCTGAATTCCCACGCCACTCATCATCCATTTTCCTTCTGTCCTTATAAGCCCAAGTCACCTGTGTAGTTGAGCCATGGAAAGTGTCCCCCCTCGTTTGACCCCCTTGACCCCCACACACCCCCTCCCTCCCTCTCCGCTCCAGTGGCCATAATTCCAATCCCCAAATTGAACTTCTGTGGTGTGGCACTCCCCTGGGTCTCCTCTCCTCTTCTCGCCCCTCTCATGTTACCCTTCTGACAGTGGGACTCGCTCCCCAGAGCACTTCAGCTAAGTGTAAGACAAGAGTCCCTCCGTGAATAATGCAGGCTGGCCATTATGGGCCCTTGTTTACGGACATGCCTGTCATTTTGCACTTCTGGCGTGTATATGCAGTGCACCTCTCCTTGAAGTGTCTCCCTGAAGCCTTGACAAGGCTAGAGTTTGACAGGGTTACTCTGGGTCTTTAAGCAGGCCCCCAGGGCCTAAGGTGAGGATGTTTATTAGACAGGTGCAATCGGCGGAAAAAGAAAACACATTTAAAAGTAGTCACACCCTTACCTGTTTCATGCTCAGCTGTAAAAAGGTCAGGTGCATTCCAACCAAATTATGTCTTAAATGTTATTCACATGTTATACATAACATGTACAGAATTGTTTGATATTTTATTGATAAGATAGTTTTCAATGTTTTTGATTCAGTTATAATGTGTATTAGAAGTATCTATGTTTTGTGTTAAATATATGAAGTGCATCAAGTTGGTATACTGTAGTAGAATATGTATTCACTTCTTTCTGTAATATAGCTCTTAAAAGTTTTACAACTTCACATTTTTGTGTGTGTGTTTCTGACTGAGCAGGGGTGTGTGGCCTCATCCTAATGCTGACCGCTCCCTCATGAGCGACCCCAGAGCTGATGTCATGAAGCAACGAGATGGGGATGGAATACATACACCCAAACCCGTGGGTGCCATGGCAACCTCACCCTTGTCTGGCTCAGATGAAAACCAGAATCAGGTGACTCAGGAGCAGAAGCAACACTCAGAGTCAACCCTCAGAAGCTGCCAGTCTACGACAAGCAACAGGACCCAGGGCAGAGGCTTTTCTCAGTCTGATCGTTCAGGGGCCTCAGTTCACAGTAATACACACAGTATTTCAGTATTTGATTCATTCACTTTTCTTACTCTCCTAGCAACTTCCATTTTACTTACTTTCACTCTCATACCTTTTTTGTGACATGGTACCTGATTCTGTTTTTTGTGAAGTATGCTGTCATATATCCATGTTGTGCCCTTCTAAACTTGCCCATCTAAAAATGCTCACATTTGATTGCATTAGGTTGTGAAGGACTTAGCCAGGTTCATGAGTTGAACCATGTTCTGAAGGATTTATGGAAGTAAAGGGAAAAAAGGGAAAAAGGTAGCTAAACATGCTGGACATGGTGTTTTTTTTCTTTAAACATGGGATAGCACAGGCTTCAGTCAGTATTAACTGCTGTTAATATTCAGCCAGTATTACATACATATTACATATTACATACATACATGCAATATTACATACATATATGCTGTTAATATTCAACCAAACTTACATACATAGCAAGTGAAGGCATTTGCCCTGTCTGTGTCTAACAGGCCTAACCCTAGGCATGACGTTAGAAAGACTGTTACTACAGTATGGGCATGATCAGCATACTTCACATTCTGATCTATGGTGAAAAGGGAAACGGAGAACCCAGTAGCATGGGGTCTGACATGGAAGAAAAAAGCAGTACAAAACCCTATACGGTCCAGAACCTTTTTGGAAACCATCTTGCCTGAATCCATCTGCCAATCCATCCTGATCCCTCAATAAGTCGCATCAGATAAGAACCTGAAAGATTGTAGACAAAAAATTAAGGCTTTGATTTGTTAAGGCGTTAATGTGAAAAAGAACCTTTAAAGTTTCCTTTAAAGAACCTTTAAAGGTTCTTTTCTTTTCCCCCAAAAGAGTCTACCTGCTTAGTTACCTGTTGGACTATGCAGACTATTCAGACTCCTACCCCTGCCTGACGGTGTGGATAATCTGCTTGACTGCTTGGATAATCTGCCTGACTGATTGGATGTTTTTTTTTTTCAGGTTCTGGCTCCACCTCCGCCTCCTCCACCTGTAGACCCCCGGGGCCTAGCCCGTCTCTGTTTGCATCTCTGCACTCTCTTGGGGAGCACAGTGATCCAACACTGCTGCCTCAGTCTCTACACCAGGTGAGTACTGTGCCTGTCTCTCTCTCTCTCTCTCTCTCTCACACACACACACACACGCAGCAAAATCTCACACTCACAGTGGGAAAAATAGCCTTGAATTTTCTCTGGAGTTGTACCCCTTTTGTGTAGAGGGGTTGGTCAGGCAGCATAAATATAGTTGCGTATGCGTTGTGTTTTCTTTGTATACTTCTTTGTATTGTATTCTTCAGCTGTTATTGATGTCCTTTGTGGTGTTTCTTTGCTGGCTGAACAGGTTTTTGATTAAAAGGATAAGCTTTGCTAAGGAACTCATTGTACAAGTCGGTGTCTCCAAGTGCACACTCTTTCTATCAGGAAAATAAACCAGTATGACACAGACTGCGCTGAGTTTATTCTCATTTAAAATTGATCTCTATAGTAGTCCTACCAACAGCATGGTTGAGTTTTTGGTGACACACTGTTTTGTGTGTTTTGGTATTTGTGCTGTTTTGTGTGCTGTGTAGGGTTTTGTAGTGTTCTTTGTAGTGTTTTGTAGTGCTCAGCTGTGTCCCAGCTGATCTACTGTTTCTATTCCTTATGTTTACTGTGGGTGATTATTTTCATTCCATTCTGGAGGAAGCTGCAGGGACCAAAATTGTGGTTTTCAGAGAATCTGGCATTGTTTTAATTACTTCATGTGCTTTTTGTAATCAGTAACGATCATGGGTAATTTTTCAAAAGCTAACAGCGAACAACATTTTCTCTCTCTCTCTCTCGCCGTCTTCCTCTCCGTTTGTGTAGCCTGATTGGAAGCTGTGATGTTATAGTAGTTTAGCCTCCCTACCATCTCTGGGAGTTGCAAAGTGTAGGGCTTCAGTGTCAGGGAACATTCCCAACAAAGGAGAGAAACCAACTACGGTCATTTCTGGAATCTGGTGAAATCTAAATTCGCAAATGACTGGTAGGAATATCAGACTGGAGATCTTTTTTTCATATTTCTAGCCTAGTGTAGGAGAAAAACATATCAGTCCCAGAGAACTCTCTCTCTTATGTCAGATAATCACTTTTGTTATTGGACAGCTGTCAGGTCAAGACACTGAATGTACCTGAGCCTGGCTCTGAAATACTACAATCAAAACAAACAAGTTAGAACTCACAAGCAATGGGAACGGAAACCTCTGCGATCACCAGCCCAGGAGACACTGAAATGTAAACACACAGTCATCACCACGCTGAGCTGTTGTCGATGACCTAAGCCTGGGGCCACATTGTTCAGATTAAACTCAATTTATTGATGCAGAAACACAGGCTCCAGCTGCAGTATGGTGTTCCTCACAAAGCTGCACTGCAGAGTGGATATTCTCTCCCCTCTTCTCCCCTGATGCTAAAAGGCACGTCCTGGCTATCTCCCTGCATTGTCCACAAGATTGATGACTTACATTGCTTACATGGTACTGTGTGGCACAGAGAATGTCAAGGTCAAAAGTTCACACAGTTTTGCTCAGGGAGTTTTGCATGTTATTTCACAGAGGTTCAGAAGAAATACAGCATTATTATGAGTACTTCTAATCCCTTGTATTATGTAGAATGCACATTTGTATTTGTAAGCTGTATCCATTTGGAGTGAATATCCACAGACATTGTATACATGTAGATTACTGATAGCTTGATTCAGATCAATTTACGCATAGCCAAATGGAACAATAGGCAGTGAACTCTTCATGGAACTCTTACCAACTGTTTGTCAGCTCCAAACTTGCTCTTCTCTGTGTTAATATTCTAAATCATGTGATCTGCTGGTCACATGCAGACATACATAGGCACACGTTGTGTTTATCAGTGATTGTAAACATGGAAGTGGTTGTGAACATTGTTTGTAACCTTTGAAATTGCTATGTAGTCAAAACAAATGCTGTTTATCATATCAATGGGACCTTCCTCCTCCAGCAGAATTAAAAAAGCGTAATTGTACATGAAGTTGTGATTGTGAATCAAGATAATACGATTTTTCAAAGGGTTCCCTAAAAATCAGCTGGCCATTAGTGTGAGAACCACCCTGAAAGGAGCTGAATTTTATCCATGCTAACTGATCCCAGTCCCATTATGCTTATATTGGACCATGTGAAAGGCAAACAGGTCCTGATGTTTATCTGGTCATTCGAGGCTAAAGTGAGCCAGATTTGGAGGTTCTAACGGATGTTTTACTGAACACGTTTTTTCCTCTCTTACAGATAGCAGAGGCGTATTTCCTGGAGGAAGACTGTATCCTTTTTTTTGGAATCCTTACACTTCCCAAGGGTCCAAGAAAACACAAGGTTACCTTGTCTATCATCAGAGAGAAATGCTATTTTGTCCTGGCCCCCATCCAGGCTGATAGCCATTGGACAAGCACAGGGGTTCTTGGACAGATGCCACTGACCATGTCCATTATCCCTCTCTTAGATCTGAAGAGGAAGCACTCAGAGGAGGCCAGAGAGATACAAAGGAAAGTGGACATGGGGATCACTATTTAGGTTTGACTTGTGTCCTGTCAGTTAATGACTACATACTCCACCTTCACCCCCAAAAACACAAAGGGGATGGAGACAAACAAAGACGACGTGCAGCCAGTTTAGTTCAACAACTGCATGGCATATATTTATGAGTAAACACATAATAATACACATCATTAATGTGTGTTAAGAATGTTATGGAATAAAAGCTCAGGAAGCAAAAAAATCTGATCTCCTAGGGTAACTTCTGTTTAGGCTGTCATTCCTTGGTTTTAATGGCCCTCACTTTTGGACCGATGCACAACAGGCTCCATCTGAGCTGAAGAATACTATTAGAATAAGAATGAGCCCTGCCTGAGCCGACAGCAGACGCCTGTGTTCTGTTTCTGAATCAGCTGTTGTCCTGGAGAAGTTTGTCAGGCAAGCCTTTGTTTTCGGCTCGTAATTATTTGTCTTGATTGCTTGTGCCGAAATGTGGGTGGGATCGATCTGTCCACTCCTGCCTTTTCCTCTAGACTTTGCCCCTCTACTGTGCTGTTCATGTGTCAGGCCCTGTCAACTTGTTTTTGCCTGTTGCCATGCCAACTGGCCTAGGCCTTATGGAAAGAAGGAAACAGAGTTGAGGGAAGGCGTGCCTGTTTCCACTCTCTGGGTCACTGTGGTTTAGGGGGAGTAGGGGATATAAGGGGGAGGGATTATGATTAACTATTCAGGTGGGGTTCCCCAACATGCTCTGTCTAGCTGGGAAGTCAGCGTTTAATGACTGCATACTTATGTGGCCTTTCTTGGATGATCAGTTACAAATTTGTTCAGGTTGTTCAATTTTCTGTGGTTGTCTGAAAGGAAGTCTGCAGTTGACTGATATTCTGGCCATCATACATTTCCTTAGATGTACATTCTTAGCCAACATGTCAAATTTACTTTCTTTTTAAAAATAGCCAAATTTGGACAGTAAAAATAGTCATATTTGGACAAATTTCTGCAATTGCTCTTCATGAATAATACTATGGATTAATCAGCATCAGAGACTAAACAGCTACTACATGTTTACATCCAGCAGTAATGTCTACCACACATTACATGACATGTAAAAGCCTACTGTTGGTTGTGTTATTGCTGGCTTTAACTACTTCCCCTCGTCAGACCGCTGGGCCGTGCATTTCCTGCAGCTGGAACGTCTGTACCACCAGAGGCTGGTCTCCAACCTGGCTGCCCTGCAGGAGCAATGGGGTAGGAGCCTGCCTCACACCCAGACACCCCACCACATATTATCTCTCTCTTCTGACTCAAGCCCCCCCCCCAAAAAAAAAAACATTGTGTCTTCCTTGTGGATCTGCTATGCTCACCGCCATCAGAGAAATTCTGAGGACCTCTCTCCTGTGTTCTCCCTATTCCCAATGGCAGATGTTGGAAGGTTCACATTCCTGTAATAAAGCACACTGCTGTGTTTTTCTCTAAGCATTGACCCAATCCAGTAATGTTACATTCCTGTTCATTTATGCAACTGCTTCATGCATCGGAACAAGAGAACGCCAAAACACCAGTCATCAGCACACTTTGCTACAATTTGTACCTGTCTGCTTGAGACTTGCACCACCACGTGTAACAGATTTAGACACAAACAAGCTCCTGGCAAGGCGTTGCATTATGTAGTCCTGAAGATCCTACTCCACCTCAACTCTCCCCCACGCCGCCCATCCCCAATCCCCCCTGCCCCCTTGCTTGACCTGACATGAAGCTTCTGAGACAAAGCCTGTGTCTCCCCTGTATATTAAGTCTGTTAAGTCATGGAGCACTGCCTCTTCCTCCTCTGGCAGAGGACATGGAATGTGCTGTTCTCATGTCCCTGGATCTTGCATAATACAACTGCCAGGGATTTGAGCTGCTGGCGGTGGAACCTAATGTTTTTTGGAAAGCTGTCAAGGGTGTAATTGTGTGTGTGTGTGTGTGTGTGTGTGTGTGTGAAAGAGAGAGAGAGAGTGTGTGTGTATGTGTCTGTGTAGATGTGCATGGGTGTGTCTGTTTTATGTGTGTCATGGTGCTTGTGGATATATGCAAGTGTGTGTGTGTGTGTGCTGCTTGTGGTGTACACGAGTGCATGTGTTTCTCATTGTTTGCATCCTTATTTCATACATATGTATGACATCTTGTGGCATCTGTGTGGCTTTTCATTGCATAAATGTCTTTGCAAATGGACCAGCGTAATTATTATAATCAGGCTTATCATGTTCTCTATTCTTCTGAGGAAAACCAAAATGCTACAACAAGTTTCTCTCTACGTGTGTGAGTGTTGACATGCAGGCCCATTCCCTAAAGCTTGCAGTGATCACGTTTAACATTCTGTCCTCTCTCGCCTTGCTCCACTGCAGAATCCCAGTGGAAGGTGGGAGGGAAGCCGCCTCGGGCTGACGCCTCTCCGCTGGCTGACTGCTCCCGTGAAGAGTCGGAGCGGATGGACTCACTTAGGCACATCTGTAGGACCCACCAACGGTGAGATACCCCATGGCTACCACGCAGGCCTGGCTGAGCACCAACAGAATGAGCGTTGTGTGTTTGTCAGTTGAATGAACCGAGTTGAATGAATCTATAAACTTTATTTTACATTCAAGCAATCTATAATAGCTGTAGTACCTGACTCTTACTCTTTCTTATTGTAATATTCAGTCTTGTATGTTGTGGCCGAATCTAATTTCTTGTAATGTGTTTCACATAAAATGTGAGATCAATCCATACAGCATGTATCTGTTTATTTGGTAGTAGGAGAGGAGAGTAAGAGAGAACAAGTCTCTCAGAGGCCAAATATGCAAAGCTCAATGAGGAAATTCAGTTACACAGCAGATGTGCTTTGTGAAAGCAAAGCCCACAACCTTGTGTTTCAAATACTGTGCTGCCTCATGGCCACACCTGCACAAGGTCAACTCAGGACTCATTGTAGAGTACGCCTTTATATGAAGCACAATAGGCAATGTCCCGCCTGAGCCACGGTGATGTAACTCAGGGTCACGTTCACGACCTTTGCCCCAGGCCGCACTACCAGACTTCTGGATCAGGTTCCATGTAGCTCAATCAATCATTGGCTGAAACGAAACCAGAGAGAGGTCACCACTGATGTTGATGCCGATTTTCCTACACCCAGAACACGAGCTGATTTCTGACGATGGAGATGTTTATCACGTTCCTCAGAAAGTAGCATGTGTGTTACACAAGACCCGCCACTCAACAGCATCTCTTAACAAGGACATGCCTAGTTTTATTCCATTCAGGTGAACCTTTCAGATACTTATACGGACATTATGTAACAAGCAGAAAGACGAATCACAACTCAGCACTGCACTATGAAGATTCACATTCATTAAGCACTTTAAGCTCCAAAGGAAGAAAGTTTTTCATAAGTAGGGCTTGTGCTTTGCATGCCTAACAAAGCTGTGTGTCAGCATCACCTAATCTGCCTTCTTTGGTAGGAGCTTGCCAAATTTCTTCTTTGATCCCCTAACTGTTGCTCCAGCAAGCCCATATTTGTGAATACATTAACCACTGTGTTCTCTGTCTCAGCATAGGCTCTTTGGCTATGAAACAAGCAATGCCAAAGGAACTCATTGGCCCCTAATGTTCAGTGTAGTCTATATTAAACCCCCTGCTCTGCAGGTTAATGGGATTGTTTACGTGAATTTATTTGGAGGTGTAATATTCCCCCATGTCTTGGTCCACTAAGCAGGTTTATTTCACTGAAGCTCACTGAATGTGTACATAGATTTCAAATAATGCTTTTAGAAGCAGCTGCTTTGCATATTATTGAGGCTTACTTGTCTAGACTTGAATATCCTCTTTTAACAGGCACATTGCAGAATTATTTTCAGGCATTTCAACACTGCTTAGAAAGCTATTTGTCATTCCATCTTTTTTCTCTAGCTTTCTAGACAGGTTAGCAGGGAGTTATTAAACGTATGTTGGTTATGCCATGCTTATGTAATTAGTCGCTCTTGACTCTGCCATTAAATGTGACAGTGTGTGTATATTACCCTCTGAAATTCTCAAAGCATTACCCTTCTTCTCTTTTTGTCTCTCTTTAACTTTTCTGTCATCTTCTCTCTTTTTCTTTGCTTTTTATTTCTTTCTCCCTGTCTTTTGCAGACCTACCCTCTGCATGGGAAAGGTAAGTGACTGAATAGGTTTGCCATTTTATCCTCATACTTGTCAGTGAAGAGCTCATCCACGGCAGACATACTTCAGTTGTGCCCCACTTGAGTCTTAATTGGGATTGTGTGCTGCATATCAAACATGGCAGACCTGTCTGTGTTTCTTCACCCCTGCAGTGCATGACTGGCCAATCGCAGACAGACAGCCCCGGGCCCTGCGAGAGTTTGTGCATGCAGCAGCCTGTGTCCTGTGTGGAGAAGGAGCAGATAAGAATGCCAGCAGGTGCATTCTCCAGTCCAAAGAGTGAGCAGAAGCAGGAAGGAGGAGACGAAGAGGAAGACGAGCAGGTGGACAATGAAGATGAGGACCTCTGGGAAGAGCAGGAGGATGAGGATGAGGAGGGGGTGGAGGAGCTTCTGTGGAGAGACAGAGAGACGGGGAGTAGAGGACTGGGACCCGTGGACTTCCTGGCGAAATGCATTCAGGTGGAGGAGGTACAGATATAATCTCACTCCCCTACACCCTCACCCAAACTACCTCTGAAGCTGTACAAGTCAGAAGAAACATGGGGAAGTGGTAGTGGGTTGGGAAAGGCATTACCTCATAGTGCCTGTGACTGAGGAGCTACAGGAATGAATTAAGCCTTAATTTGTCCCTCTCAGCTGTAGATTTACTGGGGCATCCAGTCCATCTAATCACAGATCTGATACACAGCCTCCTTTAACTTCATTAGCACATGGCATCACAAGGCACAGCAAACCATTACACTAATTTACCTCAGCTACGGAGAGACTTTTTTTTGGGGTCTCCATCAGAATCAGTCTAACATGGAAATATCTTGCATTTTCCAGGCAAATCATTTTGTTGTAGTTTTTCTTGCCTGTTTGAAATCACATGGGAAAGATTTTTTTTATTTGTCAGTGAGGTAAAGACCAAACAAAGACTCGATTAAAGATTGTTAAGTATTACCCTCTTAGTCTCCCCAAACTGATCATGCATCAGCAGAATTGTTTGTCATCTATCCAAGCCAGTTCTGTTACTCTAGGAACTAGGACATGTGAGCACAGACTATTTCCTCCAGCAGTAACAGCAACATTATTACAGAGATTTCAACAACATTATTACTCCTGATCTCTGATAGGAGATACACCTCTGCTCCCTCGGCTTACTCTCTCTGCTGCCCTTAAAGGCTCTTGTTTCTCACACATTTATGCTGGTCTCCCAGGACTCAGATGATTCTATTGTCCGCCCCATCTCTGGGCGGTTTCTGGAGGCAGGAAGGAGTTGACCGCTCTGAGAAAATCTCTGAGATTCTTTGGTCAGTGAAATGGCAGGGTAATTGCTTTACTAGGCTCTGGCCTCGACCGCATTTGTTTTCAATTACGGGGCCGCAACAGTCACAGGGGGGGGGGGGTGCTGGTCGTCTTCATACACTTTCGCCTGGGAGTGCAAGCTCAGTGATGTCATTGGCCCCTGGGTCGTCGTGGCAACCGGCAGTGGTAGTGTTTCGTGAGACTGTCGAGGGAGTGGCACACCCCTTGGAAGCTGTGAGGTGTGGTGGGGCTCTTGCATAAGGACGAATGTTTATCTGATTTGTGTATGTCTTCTGGTAACATGCTGTAGATGAGAGTAGCCTCAGCCTAACAGAATTTGCACATAATTTGCCAATTATCTTCCTTTTTTAACTGTGTTTATTATGGTATAGCACATTTTTAGCTTAAAAATGTATATGTGTAGGTTAGGTCATCTCATTTGGTCTGGTGTAAATGTCAGAGTTGTCTTAGAGATTCCTCTTTGTTCTCCAGAACCTTTGGGTGTATCAGTGTCACCGTTGTTATGGTGAGCCGAGCAATTCTCTGCTGGTGTGAATGAACTTCCCCCTCCCTTGCCATCTCTCGACCTGGAACATTAGTTGTACTATATTGTGCAGCATGCTGACATCATGTGGCAAACATTTAACATTACAGCATACCCATGTAAACTTAATGAAGGAATACCGCAAGACCTTTCACACAGTTTCCATTCACTTGTTAATAATTTATTTGTCATTTATTTGGTGTTACTGACAGTAGTGTCCCTCTTGTGTCCCCAGATGTCTCCAACCAATGGGCTGGTGTCCATCCTAAAGAGGAGAGTCTCAGAAGAAGGAGAAGTGTCACCCACAGAGAGCTCCCCCAAACGCGAACGTAAAGTCCGCTTCAGCGAGCCCAGTGAGGGTAAGATGGTGCCGATCTTCATACTCACTCCATTCATCCTTATACTCACTCCATTTACGTGTTTTAAATAAGTTTATAAGATGGTGCCGATCTTCATACTCACTCCATTCATCTTAATGCTCACTCCATTCACATCAAGCTGTGCGTGTGTTTTAATTAAATTTATTTATTCTGTTTAACATGAAATATTTATACTCATTTACATTGACCCATACTAAAAGGGGTCTTCTTTGTTACCCTAAGACAGTATAATGTGGAATTAAGTTAAGGAATTTCCTTTTAGGGAAAGACTGCTGGAAAAATTAAAACTATATGGTTAGCCACAATATTTTAACATTTTCCTGCATTGTGAACTGTGACTGATTTGTGTTATTTTTTCTGTACTGTAAGTCTAACAATGCATGTTGCTGCTTACCCATAATTTCCCCAGTGGGCAGTAGTAGTGTAGCGCTTAATAAACCTGGCTAGCCTGGAAATTGTTGGTTCGAATCCCTGTTGTCCCCAGTATGCCTTAAGCCTAAGTTGCTCTAGGGGAAACTGGCCCTGAATTAATTGATAGTTGACTAATGTAAGTCAATTTGGATGAAAGCATCTTCTAAATGAATAAATGTAAATGTAAACCTATTGGCCAACAGCTAACAGTGTACTGATTCATACTGATCTTGTGGTTATACATAGATGATGCCAGTGCAGACTCCTGTCTGATCCTTGTGCTCTTGTGCCTGGTCACTGTGGTGATGAGCATCGGTGGTACGGCTCTCTACTGTCTCCTTGGCAATGGCAGTTCGGCAGTGTGCAAGGACTTCTCCCAGAACATGGACGTGTACTGGGGTCCTGTGCGGAGCGGCGTCGGGTGGCTGACGCACTGGTTGTTCCCAGTATCCTAGCTCCTCTCCTCCTCCAGACAGGACTGTGGACACTGTAAATACAGTTCTTCTTGCACTGCTGTCCAACAATCATGGCTGTGCTTTCTATTATTGTCCTATTCACCTACTTCAGAGATGGACCAACAGGTTTTCATAGATACACAACCTGGATCTGCTGCAGCAGTAGGACTTTCTAACTGGGGTTACTTTGCCCTCTCTCTGAAAAACAACCCACAAAATCTACAAATCCGGAAATGTCTGAGCGCACAGTAGAAAACCTGTGGTCAATGCCTGTGGTTTCCTTTAATGCTTCTTGTTATGGGTGTTTGGGGTGTGGTGCTGCTGTGCTGCAGTGACTGCCTTGCAGTAACCTATATTTTGTAGTGACAGACCTCCCCAAGACAAAAGCTGACTCCTGGTCAGACACAGTTATAACTTTGGGGTCAGTGGAATGCACTGATGCACTGTATGTGAGTGGTCTAACACTAGTTTGTGTGAACTGAAGACAAACTCACAGGAAACTGATGACTCAGGCCTGTCTAGCAATAATGAGATTTTGATCAGTTGTCCAGATCAGATGCACCTGTGTAAAAGTTCTGACTTTAAGACTGTACTAAAAAGCAATAGTTCGAAGTCAATCAACCTATAACCTTGTTGTTTATGGTTGCCACTTGCTGCAGAACAAGAATTTGTGGTACAATATAAACCAAATGGCAAAATGGCAGCGAACAATAACTGATGGGGACAAGAAAACATCTTTTCAGTTACATTTTTCTGCGTCCCATTCAGTTAGCTCTAAGTTTGCGAAATTGTTGTATGTTGTACAAAATGTTGTCCTTCTAAAATCTACCAATAGCACTCGACAACTTCAAAGAACAGAGATGTGGGCTGATTGACTCCAGATTTTTCATTTAACAACAGTTTTTTTGTGCTTTGTGCTTATTTTGTTTGGATGAGGAATATTTTCGGGGAAATCTATAGTCAAGATGAGATGATGTTATGTTACATTTTGTACTGATGTGGTTTGAAATACTAAAATTTCTTTAACAATTGCACTCATAGTCTGATTTAATGTATAGATTTATACCACTGCTTGATCAAATTTCCTATTGTGATGCACTATTTATTTTTTTCTGCTAACCGCACACCTATGAAATAGTTCCACTTTTCTGTCCGTTTTGTATATCAATTCACCAAACTCCTTGTGAAGCCTGACTGACGTTCACAACACAGCAACATTGTAACTTGTGACCGAGATGGTTTTTAAATCTGTCACACTGAATTTGGGAGTATGGAAACAGGGGATTTCACAAAGACATTCACCACAGACAAGACCACAGACATTCTATTTTAGAGACCATTTGTTTTCAACTTCTGTAATTTCAGAGCCTGTCTTTCCAAAAAGTAGCTCTGAATGTGAGCTGGGAGATGTCATTTTGGTGTCATGTGCCTGACTCTAGGAGAGGCCACTGACTAAAGGGCATCACTGTCCAGTTTTGCAATTCAATCTGTTGAACCAGTGACTAGTGGAAGGCCAGTGGCCCCCCCACTTGAGCTTGTCCAGTTGGACCCTGTAGATATCATCTGATCCTCTGTACTGAAAGAGAATAGACTAAATACATCCTCTACTACCATAGCTGCCCGCCCCCACTTCATACTGTTGAAGCTGTGCACAGAAGCCCCTCTCTGCAGTGTGCAAACACTGCCCTCTGTTGGAAGCCCATGTAGTATAACAAGCTCTTAGGCCTGGAACTGTCATCACAGCACTTAGGTAGGTGGCCCTAAAGTCTTCTGTGTGGCTCATGATAAGTCTGTGGCACTGGGAAGAGTGGCGTTTTAAGGAAATAAATATTACATATGTACAGGGTGTGATGCCTTTTATTACAGGGGTCTTGATGTTATAAATTGCTGTATTTTCTGTTTGGAATCTCGAAGGAACCTTTTGGGGAAATATACTCATTTTTCATCTCCCCTTCTGCTAAACGGGTGAGTTTTACCTTTCTCCACAGCGCTATTAAATAAAGCCTAACATGGATCATTGAATCGGATTAAACCATTTGCGACTCTTAAAAATCCATGCACCTGTTCTGAAAAGCAATGCACAATAACACAACACAGACGACGGAGGAAGAGCCACTTGAGAATCATTCACTCATAGCCTAAATTGCTAAGCATTTTTTTCCAATTAGTTGCATTTCCATAATGGTGAGTTTGGTGGAAATTGGTGGATTTTTTCTGATAGGATAGACCGTCCTCTTTATCACTGCCTGTTTTACTTAGGTGCGTTTTTTTTACAATTTAATCGATCACCCCTCCTTTTCCCACTCGATGCTAGGTTCAGCTGACTGGTCAGATTTTACTGTGAGTCTTCAAACTAGATGTGCCATAATGGTGCATAATATGACCACTGCACAGTCTAGCTTGTGCCATCTGAAGACAATGAATCTCAATCTAAACTCTTGACACATCTTTTGAACCGGTGCTTACAGGCTTGCCCCTATTAATTGAACACATATTTCAACAGACATATATACATGTTTGTTCACAGTCTGTTCAAGTATGTGTGAGTGTGTGCATAAATGTAAATGTCAAATGCAACTCCTTGAGACCCATGTACAAGTAAAACAATGTGAACCGGGACACTACTGTTCAGCTTGGAGGGGAGGGGGGACTTCGGGGACCAAAAGAGCCTGCTAGGGCTACATGTCCCTCGAGTTTCAAGTGACCCAGTTTTACAGTGTCACGGGAATATTCAGTGAAGAATTGTGTACAATGTGGAATAGTGCAGATGTCCTCTCGGAGGGATTTGCACAAAATTTGACACAATCTTGGACATTGTCATAGCGATTCTACATGTCAAATTTCATGTAGTTCACATGTCTGCAAAACCTCTTCTCAGATGAGCAACTGACCATTCCTACAGGCTGTGTAACACCATCTACACACAAGACTATAATCATATGAATCCGCAATAATAGAGGGATATACAGAACTGAAACGATCTCCGTCTATCCGTCTCTCTGCTGAGTCTCTGCAATACCTCAACAGGCTATCTCAACAGTACATGCCCATTCGTTTAACTTCACATATTTCACCTACTTTTGCATTGTACAAGATTGTCTAAACTAAATGGCAGTCATTTCTAATTTGATATTCGCGCTGGTAACATTTGTAATAATGAGAAATTAGACTCATCTCTCAAAGTTGTCTACCTCTGTCTTCCCTGCAGCGATAACGTGAACAAGTCATGTGACTGACACATGACCGATCGGGGCACATGAGTTTTCGTTCCATTGCATTTTCGCTGTACAGACAGCTTGGAACAGAGCCCCTAAAGTGACACAAGAAAACTTTTATGTTTTTGGTATGCACCTGAAACTTTAGTTGATCAGTCAGGAATGGTGGAGATTGAAGAGCAGAAGAAAAAAGGGGCAAGAAAAGGCCAAGTTAGACCTCAGAACCTTGTGGAAGGAATTTTCACATCATGCTCAAAGAGTAGGACAGACATGTTGAGCGAAGTACCCCGAATCTGGGATACTGCCCTCCTAAAGGACACTATTAACAATACAAATAACAAAACGCGGAGACAGAAAAGCTGTAAGTGATGGTAAAACCACTTTTGTCATTGTTCAGATCAGGTCAGGTAAAACATTTTCTGAAAGTGTTCTATGAAGTCTCTGATTTCAGTATGTACATTCAGTATAGTACATTCATCTACTACATTTCCTTTTGTCCTAATGTCAATCATCCTCTTCCCGCTCTCTCTCTCTGTGTATCTGCATCTACAGTACAGAGTGCTATGTCAGAGCACATAATGAAGTCTGTGCAGCAGCTGACAAAATGGTTGAATTGGAAAGGAAGAAAGCAAGAAGTATTAGAAAGAGATGAGGCTGCGACCACACAAAACAATTTTCATGCTCCCTCTGAGGAGTGTATATTTTTTATATTTATGCATTTAGCAGACACTTTTATCCAAAACGACTTCCATAGGGCCAGTCTCCCCTAGAGCAACTAAGAGTTATGTGCCTTGCTCAAGGGTACAACGGTGGCAACTGGGATTCAAACCCACAACTTTTCAGGCTATTTGCACGCTAGCCAGGTTCCTTAACCACTACGCTACTACTGCCCAGAAGGAAAATAGCTGAATAGGTCCTGAATACCAAGCCCAGTCCCTCAAATTAGAAGTCTGATGCTCCACCAACTGAGCTAGCATGAACGTACTGGATTTCAGCTAATTTGAACCAACATAGGAAGTTGTAAAAAATGGAAAAATGACCTACAGAAAGCCTTTTTGTAGTCAGCGAAGTTGCTATTAGTATTGAAAATGCAACACTCTGTTAAAAGTTTAGTTTTGTTTGAAGGTTTTCCCAGTTTCCCTGAACTGCTGCACGAGAAAGTTACAACCCACTTTTTCTTGTATTGGTTTTATTTTCCTAACCACAATACATTTTTAATTCAGATTAATTATTATCTATTCTTATTAATTAATTCTAATGAATTATTATCTATTATTATAAATTCAGGGTCATGTGTCTGTAAGTTTATTCCCCACCTTTGATTGGTGATCTGAACCCTCTTACTTTATCTCCTATTTGTACCACTAGGTGGTGTCAGTCTCCCCTGCAATCTAAAGCAGACACATTAAAGGGTCCCACCATTTTTTGTCTCCAAATAAGTCCAGCTCTGAATCGGAGAGAAGAGAAATGAGAAAAGGATATCATCAGGCTGAACAAACATCTGCTCTCTTTCACACACCTAACGCCTGTTAGGTGCAACAAGCAATCTCAGTACAACTGTCTACTCTTTGTCCCTTTGTAAACCACCGCTGATGACTCAGACATTGCACCTTCTGAAAAGATAGCAGCCTCTTGAAGACTACAGTAAGATCCTTAAATATGCATCGGTTTCACCTAACATTTGCACTGCAGAGGGAAACACCAAATTTGAAGAAACCTCTCTGCCAGTGTTTTTTTGCTACATGTTTTCAGTTTTTGGAAGTGTGTGTGTGTGTGTGTGTGTGTGACAAATTCTAAACCGAAGACACAGACTGAAAAAAAATATATGGTAATAAAATGATTGTCACAAATACTCTGTACATAGGCTATTGTTTGTTTATTGAAACACAGAGAAGTCGACCCTGCTTTCTGCAGGTGGTTAATTTGTCAAGTGGGAAGTCCTAGAACGCAGAGGATGGGTGGTTCTGGCGACTCAAAAGGAGGGAGGGGGGAGCTGCTGTCTTTCGTTGAGACACAATGTCCTTTGTCTAAAGATCACACACACAAATAAATAAATTGTAAAATTCAGACTTAGTTATGACATGTAAGGACATGTTTGAAACCTTTGGAATTATATTTTTTGGCATTAATGGTTCATAAAATGTGATCATTTCATCCAAGTCACTAGTATGGACAGACATTATTCTGAGTCTGAGCATAAAAGTAAAGTTTACATTTCACATCTAGAGAAAATGAATCAATAATAGATTTACAATGCCTGAGTATGTTGATAGTCCACAGTGCTACAGGCAGAAAGTTTTGTGGAATGAGAAAACAATGAACAGTATGCCATTGAAAGTGCACATGATGTGAAGTATGAATGTTATCAATGAAGACAAAACCTATGTCTCACATGTATGAAGCTCATGTGAGGTTTTATGACCAATTAATGCAGATAACCAGGTAATTCCAAAGGCAAGGGTTCACATAGATACTCCTCTTCAGGGACCTTACTCACCTCTTCATCGAGGTTATCCAGTACGTCTTCCATCACTGGACCAATTGCTCCCTTCCTTGCCCGGTAGAGCTTTGATAGGCGTTTGACATATTTGTCAAGTGATGCACAGAAAGTTACCAGGAGGTCCTCGCCTGTGATTTGATGGAATTCTTCAGATACCTGAAAACATGAAAACAATGATCACAATAACTTCATAACCTTTTCCCACCCATTTCACTGACAAAATGTCAAAATGTTTCAATGACCCTGAGTGATATTTCCATTACTTTTGTCTAAAAGCAAGTAGACAGAATCATCAAATTCTGTAGCCAATTAAAATCATAAACCAATATGTTGTCCATCTTTAGCCTAAACCTTAATTGAAGTTCAAATTTATGACTTCCAGGCCTGGAGAATAGGTGTGTTTAATTCCAAGACTTTTCCAAGTTTTCCACAATCGTAGTCAACAGAATAACAATTTAAATACAATTAAAATCATAAAGCCTTACCTCGTCCAGTGAAAACAGCGCAGGCCATCTCTCCTGGACGTCTGACACCATAAGCTGCATCTCCACAATTTCCTTACGTCGTAGGGAAAGGGTCAGCCCCATCTTCTGCCTCATCTCGGTCGTGTTCCTTTTCTTTTTTTTCTTTTTTTTTGAATTTTTCCACAAGAGCGAGCCGCTCCTCTTCAAGTGAATAATCGTCATGGTGTTCTGGGTAGTCTGGGACATAATTGACTTCTCCCCGTTTGGGCTTTTTGAGAGTGAATGGGCCATCTTCCCCATCTCCTTATCGCCTTTTCCTGTTCACATCCACCTCATTGCAGCCTGCATCACACAGTTTTGCCCTGTAGTTGCCGATCTTGTACCTGAGACTCATAAGCCATGCATCACAGCCTGTTGCCCTGTCTGTGTCTCTTAGGTATGGATACTTGAGAACCACAGCAGATGCAACTGATGTAACTTCATCTTTGGCTGAGTAGCCTCCTCTGAGGTCAAAATGGCCTGTGCAACTGTATCCAAAATTTCAGTTTTCATAGTTCTGCTCACCTCAAGAGCCTTCTTTGCATTTGAATAGACCTCGTTTCCCTTACATAATTTTAGCTCAACGTCATAGGAGAGCTTTGGCATTGGGAATGGAGAGGGCCACTTAATGTCCTGTTGTGGTATCTTAAATCCAATAATAAAAGGAAGCAAGCGCAATGTCCAATTCTCATGTCCATTACCGCAAACGCTTCTTTTTTCAAAGCTTGCCGAAATTTTGTGTGGTTTGCTTACTTTGTCTGTGTATCTGTAGGGAAATGACTTTATGCAGTCATTTGGTGAATCAACTGTAATGAGACCCTTTGTTATCAGATTTTTCAAACACACAGACAATTCCACAGGAATGATTAATACACTGGGTCTGCCACCCTATGAACTTATTTTCCTTGTAATACTTCCCCCATCTTGGAAAGACTTGTAGACGTCAGGCAAAGGGTCTTGATCAAATACAATTTTGTCTAAAAAACTCTGCCTGTCTAAATAAAACCTCAAGTATCTTACTGACCTATACGTAAACAAAATAAGTTTTATCAGCAGGGTTATAAAGATATTCCGTGGGTTGCATAGAAAGAAACAGAGAAGCCAGTTTGTGCTTAAGTATCTCATTATCCACATTTTCCTCAAACTCTTCAACCTCATCTGCACTCACATTATCCTGTGATGACCCTTCAAAATCAACTTGTTCATCATTTGCCTCAAGTGCTGCTTCTTATTTTAGTTCGATAGTCTTCAAGTGAGCAATTTCTATGATTTCGACTTCTATGGGAAGTAAACGTCGGACAAATGTTAGTTTTAAAGGTGCATCTACCAATGGGACATTGCACAGTTTCCTGATTCTGTAAATGGTGTCCAAGATGCTTCCAAAAAGTCTTTTCATTTACATTTACATTTAGGCATTTAGCAGACGCTTTTATCCAAAGCGACTTACAAAAGAGGATAACATTCAAGCTACAACACAATGAAAGAACTAACAAGGAGTGCATATTGCTAACATAGAATTTGCACTATTTTAAGTTGAAAGTGCAATAGTGTAACACAGTGTAGAGAAATTTAATTATTAAGTGCATTCTCAAAATTTACACCAGGAGATATTCTTGGAAGAGCTGAGTCTTCACAAGTTTCTTGAAGGTGGAGAGGGTATCAGTTGATCTGGTAGCACTTGGGAGGTCATTCCACCAGCGCGGAACCAGATATGAGAAGAGTCTGGATTGACCTGCACAAGGTGTTGGCCGTGCAAGAAAACGTTCCTTAGAGGAGCGTAGCGGTCGTCGGGAGAAATAGGGCTTCAGAAGAGTATTCAAGTAGATGGGAGCAGAGCCATCATTCACCCTGTCGGCCACGATGAGTGTCTTGAATTTAATGCGAGCAGCCAAGGGCAACCAGTGAAGTTCAATGAACAGAGGTGTGACATGTGCCCTTTTTGGCTGGTTCAAGACCAGACGTGCAGCTACATTCTGGATCATCTGTAGTGGTCTCACCGCACAGGCTGGTAGGCCTGATAGGAGGACATTGCAGTAGCCAAGATGAGAGATAACCAGGGTCTGAACCAGGAGCTGGGTTGCATGTTGGGTTAGGTACGGCCTGATCTTCCTTATGTTGAATAGGGAAAAATGGCACGACCGAGCCACAGAGGCAACGTGATCTGCAAAGGTCAGTTGGTCATCGATCATGACACCTAGGTTTCTTGCCACTTTGGTGGGAGAAACAGACAGGCAGTCGATCTTGATACCGATGTTGTGATGTATAGCTTGTTTGGCTGGGAGGACCAGCAGTTCAGTTTTGGAGAGATTTAGTTGGCGGTGATGTCCTTTCATCCATGCAGATATATCAGAGAGACATCACTGCAGGTCTCTAAAGTCACATAGTTCACACTGAAATATTGAACTTGGTGTATTTGCTGTCTCTCTGCGTGATCTTGAAAGGTGTGATCTTAGTGCACCGGGTGTTTTGAACACACAAATGCACGCTGTGTAAATGCACGGCCAGTGAGCACCCCTGTGACGAAGGCGACAATGTTTTAGTAGCAACTCTTCAGAAGAACTATCAAACTTGCAGAATTTGCAATGCATACAACTGAAACACAGAAACACAAGACAAATTCTTAAGACACTATTTCAATAATATATACATTACCAACATATAATATTTGTTACCATGACATATGAACTTTCAATGTGAAAAAATATATATTTGTTGACATTATAAACAAACATGGAAACGATCTACATTTTTTTAACTGATATATTCCTTATAGTATTTACTGGGAAATCACATATTACATTGTTTTGATGTGTAGCCTACAAATTACAGTACTAGATCACTTTAAACCCAAAGACTGAAGCCTATGACAACTGAACAATGGCAAGTTTGTTAGGCACACTACACTATCCAGTTTTCCACACCATCACAGCTCTAACTATCGACAAAGTTCATACTCCACGCCCGATGCACCAATGTCTTCGTTAAACTGTTGAGGAAGGCTTCTCACAGCCCTCGTCATGTCCATTAACGTAACGGTACTGCAGCCGCGGCAGACATGCATGCACGCACGAACACATCATTCACCAAGTTTAACATGAAACTAACGTCAGCTAGCGACTAAGCTTTTTTTTTACACTTGAAAATCCGAGTCTCTCCATGCTGCTGTCAGTGCCTTTATTTCGGCTAGCTGTGCTGAACATGGTTGCTCGCATTGGCTCACTCAGAATTGTTTCAAACTGGGGTGCCTTCCACTGTATTACACTATACCCTGCATGTGTCTTATTATCATAGTTATGGCTGGATCCATCCACAAAGTAAATCACTCCTTCCTTTAATGGCTCACTCTCCAAGTCTTCCCTAAGCTTAGAAAACTCCAGTGAGTCGGCTTCACACTCGTGTGGCGCTCCGTCGTACTCTGGGGGAACACAGTCTGCTGGGTTGCCTGCCATGTCACATACCCTGATTGTTACGTCTGGGCAATATGTGAGACTGTAATAGCGAAGCTGTCTCTGTGGGGTATGTGAGTCAGAGACTTCTCCAGCCTTCGTCTCACAGCAGGAAAGGAGGGGCCACTAGGTAATGACCAGGGGATAACAGACTTTCGTGCAAAGCGGGTGGGCATTTATTTACATGTGCGCCAGTGCAGAAAAAAGGCAAACCAAAAGACTGGAACAAGGAAAACAAAAAAAACGACCATTGCAGGTAATATACATGTAGGTAACATACAACCTCACAGGAAGCTGACATTGCCCCACATCCACCACCTTCAAACCCCCAGACACATTCTGACTGCCTTCTAAATAGGCCCACCAATAACTAGCTAATTGGGCAAGCCCAACTAAACAGGAAGGCAAACAACCACGACACATAATTACCATGGTAATAAACATCATAAAACACATATCACCACTACTTTGTACATATCAATCACTTATAAATAGTTCATTCATTGCCACAATGCAGCTACACACAATGAATACAATATAGATTGACAAATTAATACAGTCAACAGCAAACCTCCACCCCTCTCCCTACAAAGTCTTTTCCACTGTCCCAGGACAGTGGATAAGTACTCGGATCCAACTCAGCCCGTGTTTCCCCACGGACCAGTCGGCGGACGGATCAGGAGAGAACCGGCAGCTAAGCGTGCATGAGAGTGAGTGCTATGTATGTTAAACCTTGGGATTTATTGCCAGCTACGGAACGGAGAATGGAGCTGAATCAGCGGGTACCTCACTGTTCGCTATGTTGGTTAGTAAAGAAAGTTTATGGAATGAAATGTACTGTGGTTATGTTAGTTTAACCCACCGCTATTCGCGATGAACTAAACTTCGCACTGCCGCTGCGGCGACGGCCGGCATGTGTTGCATGTTGGGAAGTGTAGTGCAGCTATCAGTGTAAATGTGATGCTGCGTGGGCGAAACTACTGCGGCAAGTCCACGGGTTTGGACGAAGCTATATCGCCCTTTTCCACAGGGTAAAACAAAACTTTCCCTGTTCTGCCAATTGAACTACTGCATGACTTCAGTAGATGACCACTGGCCATCCCATCGTAATTGCTGATGCCTTCACATATGCAGAATATACTGCCTCCAATCCCTGGATTTATATTTATTAATTTCTTTTATTGTCTTACTCTGCTATCTTTTCTTATGTGATTCTATTGAGTCCCCTCAATTACTGTTATTCCAGCTGCTATTCCCTTGATCCAATTTCTGATCTACTCCCCCAGAGACAGTTATCACTAGTCCCACAATAAAGACTATGCTTGCTATTATCCAACCAACTATTAGACAGTGAAATATAAACTTTGGAATGGATCCGCCATATAGATTCACCGTCTTATTTTACTCTCTATCCATAGTCTTCTTGTTCAAATTCCCACCTTAGATAATTCAGCACCCCTCTTGGGGTTCTATATTTTATTTCAAAATCAGTTCCCTTTTCTATGTCTGTCACCTTTACACAAAATTTGTTTTTTCTTCTTGCACTATTTCTATCTTTCTCTTCTTTTCTGGAATTACTACCTTTGTTATGTATTTATTTATTTATTCATTTAAATTTTTTTAATCACTCATAACCAGAGTTCCTGCTCTATTAACAGTGGGCACACCTTTTAATCAGTTTTTTTTTTTCTTTTATTATTTTTTCTGTTGAATCAAGGCATACAGACAGTATAGCTCAAGGTTACATTTCACATGCATATGCAAATCTCTATCAAATTTTCATCAATTGAATCTTTTAATCAATTACTTTAGCATAAACACAATTATCCTGGGAGAGCAGAGTTTACACACATCTGTACTACCTTTTTGAGTCACCCTCCCTACACAGTTGACTCTTTTGATCTCAGTTGATCTTTTATTTGGTCCTCAACTTGAAGTATCATGCATGCTTCTTCAATGATACGTTGGAGGGCCTGCTCTTTCCTGTCTGTGGTGAGCTCACTCCTCCTCTCTCTATCCTCCTTTCTAGCTCTAATGTTTACTTCTAGTGGGGGTCTGTCTTCACTCCTCAGCACAGTAATCTCCACCCCTTCTTTCAGCCCAGGCAGCCACCACCCATTTTCTGGTAATCTCCCTTTCTCTTCTATCCCACTATGCGTCCCAATCACTAATTTCTCCGTTGACCGGGATTGAGGGCTTCTCCTTCTTATAGGTGGGCCAGTTGACAGGGTGAGTCTCCCCCACTGTCTCAGACTTTTTATATCTCTCTCAATTACTTCCTCAAACACTTCTTCTATTTCTTCATTAGCCAGACTTCCCTTTATTCTTTCTCTTAATTCTTCTAACCTTGTCTCCACTATTGCTTCAAAGCACACTAATTTTGTCACCACCCCGTCCTGTCTGCCTCTGTTTCCTCACTTTTTCCCCCCTGTCTTCTCCGTTAACTGGCTTCATTGGTTTCAATCACGCTATCTCACTTCCTCATTTCCCCATTAATCACTGGATCCTTTTCACCTGTTTTCACTGATTTGTTCCCCACCTGTGTCTTGTCTTCCCCGATTGTCCGTGGTTATTTATTCCCCTCTGTTTCCTTCACTCCCTGTCGGAGAATTAGCGAACGACTGTTTACCTGTTTACCTGCGTCTGTTTCCCACAAGGGTTCTGTTTCCCGGTCTGTTTTCCCGTTCTGTCTCTGTTGGTCTCTGTC
The DNA here is from genome assembly GCA_015244755.2 of Tenualosa ilisha. Classification (NCBI taxonomy): domain Eukaryota; kingdom Metazoa; phylum Chordata; class Actinopteri; order Clupeiformes; family Clupeidae; genus Tenualosa; species Tenualosa ilisha. Next base: position 56,004 of record PYXC01002113.1, on the reverse strand, counting down.
TCTTGAAGATCGCCTGCCTGTTGCCGAACCCGGACTGCCTGCCCACGACTCTCCTCTGCTCTCCTGCCCCCGGCTCTCTGACCTACTACCTGCCAACGACTCTGCTCTGCTCTCCTGCCCCCGGCTCTCTGACCTGCCGCCCGCCCACGACTCCGCTCTGCTCTCCTGCCCCCGGCTCTCTGACCTGCTGCCTGCCCACGACACTGCCCTGCTCTCCTGCCCACGGCTCTCCGACCTGCCGTTTGCCCACGACTCTGCTCAGCTCTCCAGTCCCGGCTGCCGGGCTCAACGCCCGAAGATCATTCACACTCCCTTTCCCCTTCCCTCTAATCCATAAATAAAGACTGTTGGCAACTTGCTGCACCTGCGGTCCACCCTGGTCTCCGACCATTCAACATGGACCCTGCGCGTGTTGCTCCGGAGATGGACTCCGCCCCTCTGCAGCCAGAAAGCACTGAGGAGAGCATCCACCGGTTGTCCGTAGATGTTGCTTCTCTTCTGCAGCTCGGTCAACATCAACATCAGCAGTTTCAACTACATCAACAACTAATTCAGGCTCTACAACTGCAACTCCAACAGGCGTAGCAACAACTCGACCGGGTCACTCAATTACTTGAGACGCTAGCGCCACCTCCTGGTTCCCTCCCGAACATCCCTGAAGCCAGCCATACACACAGCCCACCATTCGCACCGGTTTCTTCAGTTCCTCCTGCCCCGTCTGCTGCAGCTCTTACCGCACCAGCTCCCTCCACGATTACCCAGCATGCCCCTGAACCCCGAATTGGCTCCCTGGAGCGCTTCGATGGGAATCCATCACAGGTCAGACCAATTTTGATTAACTGCAGACTTCTCTTCACCCTTCAACCTGTGATGTTCACTACCGAGGCGGCCAAGGTAGCCTTCGTCATCACCTACCTGACGGGCCGGGCGAGGCTGTGGGGAACAGCTGAATTTGAGCGTCAGACTCCAGCTTGTTTTTCGTTTGTTCTGTTTTCTTGGGAGATGCTCAAGGTCTTCGAGACTGACTCGTCCTCCACCAAGGCCTCCCGTGCTCTGATGAGCATCCGGCAAGGCCGTAGGTCTGTTGCGGATTATTCTATTGATTTCCGCACCTTGGCCCGACGGAGCTCATGGAACATGGAGGCGCTGGTGGACGCCTTTATGCACAGCCTGGCAGACTATATGAAGGACGAGCTGGTGTCCCATGAGACCCCGTCAACCCTGGATGAGGCCATCGCCTTGGCTACCCGCATTGACCACAGGGTTCAAGCCCAACGTCGAGAGAGGGGACACCGCCCCCCTGATAACACAGGCGCCCCGAGAGCCTTTTCCTCTAGAGCCAAGCCACCTCCCAATCCAGCCGGTCGGGTCGACTCTCCAGAACCCATGGAGGTGAATGGAGGAGGATATCCCTGGCTCCGACGCCACAACCCGCAGATCGACAGGAGGACCAGGACGGTACGGGAGTGGGGGCCAGACTGTCACCTTACCTGCCTGCTCTCCGCTTCGTCTCCTAACACTTCCGAACCCCCAAGCCCCTCTCCAGACCTCTCCCGGGTCCCAAGCTGCTATCACGACTTGGGAGAGGTATTCAACAAGGCCAGAGCCACGTCCCTGCCCCCACATCGACCCTATGACTGCGCTATTTACCTCCTCCCCGGCACAGCTCCCCCTAGGGGACGACTCTACTCACTGTCAGCTCCGGAGAGACGGGCCATGGAGGACTATATTTCCCAATCCCTGGAGGCCGGCATCATCCGCCCCTCCTCATCTCCTGCCGGGGCAGGCTTCTTCTTCGTGGGCAAGAAGGATGGGTCCCTGCGTCCCTGTATCGACTACCGGGAGTTAAATGACATCACGGTAAAGAACCGTTACCCTCTGCCCCTGCTCACCTCGGCCTTTGAGCCACTCCAGGAGGCCACGGTCTTCACCAAACTGGACCTCCGCAATGCCTATCCTTTAGTGCGCATCCGGGAGGGCGACGAATGGAAGACGGCGTTCAACACCCCGACCGGCCATTATGAGTACCTTTTGATGCCATTTGGGCTCACCAACGCCCCCGCCGTCTTCCAGGCCTTGGTCAACGACGTGCTGCGTGACATGCTCAACCGCTTTGTCTTCGTCTATCTCGACGACATCATGATCTTTTCCAAGAGCTTGTCCGAACACATGCAGCACGTCCGCCAAGTCCTTCGTCGCCTCCTGGAGAACTCCTTGTTTGTCAAGGCGGAGAAGTGCGAGTTCCATGTAAAGACTGTGACTTTCCTGGGGTACATCGTAGCAGAGGGTAAGATTCAGATAGATCCAGCCAAGGTGTCTGCCGTCTCCTCCTGGCTAACCCCGGACTCCCGGAAGAGACTACAACAATTTTTAGGCTTTGCCAACTTCTACCGCCGGTTTATCCGGAACTACAGCACCATCGCCGCCCCACTCTCAGCCTTGACCAGCACCAAGAGGAGGTTTGAGTGGACCCCGGCAGCCGACCAAGCCTTCCTCACCCTCAAGACCCGCTTTAGCACGGCTCCCGTCCTCCAGATGCCCAACCCCAGTCTCCAGTTCGTTGTCGAGGTCGACGCCTCGGATGTGGGAGTTGGAGGGGTGTTGTCACAGCGCTCGGCCACTAACTCAAAGCTCCACCCATGCACATTCTCCTCGCGCCGACTGTCGCCAGCGGAGTGCAACTACGACATAGGGGACCGGGAGTTGTTGGCTGTAAAGCTCGCCTTGGAGGAGTGGCGTCACTGGTTGGAGAGAGCGACGGTTCCGTTCTTGGTGTGGACGGACCACAAGAACCTAGAGTACATTCGCTCTGCAAAGCGCCTGAATCCCCGTCAATCCCGCTGGGCCCTGTTTTTCTCCCGATTCAACTTCACCCTGTCTTACCGTCCCGGGTCCCGCAACACCAAACCTGACGCCCTCTCCCGCCAGTTTCAGAAGGAGGACGCCATTTCCCAGGGTCCTGCACCTATTCTGCCCGGTTCCCATGTCATGGGGTCCCTGACCTGGGAGGTAGAGGATCGGGTGCGGGAGGCCCTCCAAGAGCAGCCTGGCCCCAGCGCGTGCCCAGATGACCGCCTGTTTGTCCCGGAACACCTACGGTCTGAGGTCATTCAGTGGGGTCATAATTCCCGCCTAGCCTGCCACCCGGGTGCCTCTCGCACCTGCCACCTACTCGCTCAGCGCCTCTGGTGGCCCACTATTAGGGCTGACATCCGGGAGTTTGTTCGGGCCTGTCCCATTTGCAGTCAACACAAGTCCTCCAACCGCCCACCAGCCGGTGTCCTCCAGCCCCTGCCGATCCCCACACGCCCCTGGTCCCACATCTCGCTAGACTTCATCACCGGCCTGCCAGCCTCGGAGGGGAAGACGGCAATCCTCACTGTAGTGGACCGTTTTAGTAAGATGGCCCATTTTATTCCCCTGCCTAAGCTCCCATCTGCCTGTGAAACCGCTAAGGAGATGTTACATCACGTTTTCTGTCTCCACGGCATTCCCTCCGACATTGTCTCTGACTGTGGCCCCCAGTTTACCTCCACCTTCTGGAGGGAGTTCTGCCACCTATTGGGGGCCATGGTTAGCCTATCCTCTGGCTTCCACCCCCAGTCAAATGGGCAAACCGAGAGGATCAACCAGGAGCTGGAGAAGGCGTTACGCTGTATGGCCTCCAAGAGTCCTCTTGCGTGGGTCCAGCAGCTCATTTGGGTGGAATACGCCCACAACTCCCTCTCCTGTTTGGCCACCGGCATGTCCCCCTTTCAATGTGTTTATGGTTACCAGCCTCTCCTGTTCCCCAGCCAGGAGGAGGAGGTTTCCTGCCCCTCATCCCTGGCTAACGCCCGCCGCTGCCGCCGCACCTGGGCGCGGGCTCGCGCCACTCTCCTCCGATCTGATCTCCCGTGGGAACTAAGTTTGCTATTGCAAACACCCACAATTAACCAAAGTAACTACTATACACGTTACCCACTCAAAGGCAACCAGGTCCATGCAAAGTCAAACAGAGACAAGGTTCTATTTCAAATCATATAAGTATTTATTTGTCTTAAAAAATGTACAATGGATCCTTTTAAAAGAAAACAGTAAGCTGTGCATACACTCGCATCCACACGCACCTGTGGGAATGAACAGATCGGGTACAACATACAACATAAACAATAATAAACCAAAATAAACAGGACGGGCTTACCAGAGGGAGACCCTGGCCAGGAGAGGGTCAGAAGGACCCCACGTAATACACTGCACTGCACACCCAGGTGACACTACACTGCAATAAAAGGTGAACTCACTGACACAGATACCCACCACCAAATGTGTGGTCCCCCTGCTGGTTGTCCCTGATTCTGCCAAGAAAAGAAAAGAACAGAAAATACAATTAAGCACTGTACACGTGTCCCACAGGTGTCAGTAGGCCCCCAGCGCTGATAATTGGGCAATTCACGAACTAGGGTGATAGCACACACACACACACACACGCTACACACCGCAATTATCACAGCAAATGCTTTATCACAACAAGGAACCAGGTTCAGAAAACACAAGACGTGAGGCCCACACAGGCGCAGTAGGCCCAACGACACCCCACGGTATGTATACAGGAAATTGCAAAAACACAACCCAAAACATATAAACAAGATAAGCAACAGAGATCAAGAAAACTCCAAACACTGTACCCAATAAGGGGACCTTAGTACCCGCTTCCCACCCGACGCACACTTTCACGCACACACACACACACACGCAACTCGTTCGCGGTAGGCTACTGCCGTCGCGATACAAGAAACACTATTTAGTAGCGTGATAAATCAAACAAAACAAAGCAGCAGCCGGTGAGTGGCGTCCGTCCTGAGCCGCTATTGTAGCAGCCCACACAAAGTAGAAGTGAAAACAACTCACTACACCTTCACGCACCGCGTCCGGCAGCCTAAGGGCAAAACAATCATTGCCAAATTAACCACCATGCTACTGAACAGCTAATGATTATTACTATAACGATCTTAAAATCAAATTACTTACTGCGAGCCCAAAAGGAACACGAGTGTGCCGGATTCCCACGGAGACGACACAATGCCCCGACTGTCTACCCTACGGACAAGGGAAGCATTAGCCAAATAGCCACATACCAAGTGCTGATCGCAAATGGGCCCCTAAGGAAACTACCGCAAACAATTCAGGTAGCTTTTCCATGTGCTTTGCTCTAAAACAAATAACAGTGCAGATGCTCGCATTAGCAAGGTCCCATGTACTGCCTCACGTCACCCTTCGTAGCCAAAAAATGTAAGCCGACATACCTTAACCAGTTGCGGGATGGGCATGCCAAACGCTACCCAAGAACAACGACAGCTCCACGAAATCACCCACAGCACAGCAGCAAAACCAACGCTGACAAAACAAACCGACGAGCTTGCTAGTGACCGTAGCTTGTCGCTTTTAAAGAGTCCCAGCAATGATAGAGCTAGTGTCGCAATGTGATGACGTCAGGTGTGATGCCACAGACTTAAGCGCGCTTAAAGGTACAGGAGCACCACTACATACACTCTCAGGCTTATTCCTTAATAAGAGTGAGTTTTCCACTCGCTCCTCTGCTTCAGGCTCCTGCTCTCCTTCACTTTCTATTGGGGAAATATATCCTACTCCTTCTTGTTCAAACTCACTATCACTATCCCAGCAGTTGTTAATAGCTTCCTGTCTTTCTTCAGTCTCTCCTTTGCCCTGCTCTTTTTCCTCCACAGAGGGTTGTCTCAAGCTCATCTAACATACGGGCGCCCCCGTAGACAGACAAAGAAAAACACATATAACATGCACTTAGTTTTTCGTTCAATCTCCACACAGCGTATTACCACACCATTCATAACAAGCCTTTTCTTAATATATATATATATATATACATTCCTTCTTGCTCTGCTGACACATTCACACACACATTTTTTCTCATGCACAGCCTTTAAACTTACACACCGGGCGAGACCTCGTCTCAAGCCAATACTTTAAATATTACACGGGGCGAGACCGTGTCTCCAACCCCCAGGCGAGACCTCGTCTCAAGCCTCTCTTTTTAAATTTTTTTTTTTTTTATTTAACATTGCGCGGGGCGTGCAATGTTAAATCCACTAGTCAGAAAAGCTGTCCTTCTGGAGTTAGATGTCCTCTTGTGTTCTTTGCAGTTCCTGTGAACGTGACGCCAAATCTGTCGTGGAAAACCACCTCAATGTCTGCAAACCCCAACAATCAAGTCCTAACCCACCCAATAAACTTGGTCTAAACCAAAAAACTCACTGTTGGAGTAAAGCTGTTGATAAAGACTTTATTCATAATACCAGCAAAGTATACAAGAGACAATTGCCTCACAGTATAAGTGCTTAGTAGTGTGAAGGAAATCCGCTGCAGAGAGGATACCGTTTACCTTGAGAGTTGATCAGGCTCTGAATGTTCCTCCCAAAACATCTATCTTTTATTCCACTTTGGCCACCTGGACTCTTATCTTTACCAGGGTTCTGATGTGAACAGTATCCTTTCATACAGCGGCCCCATTCACGGCCACCTTATCATGGTATCCTCCCAAACTGAGATATCCCCGGATCCGAAGCATCTCCCTGTATTAAATTGTATCTCTTGAACTGTTCAAGGCCTCTTGCTATCCCCGGATCCGAAGCATCTCCCTTTATTAAATTGTAACTGTTCAAGGCCTCTTGCTATCCCCGGATCCAAAGCATCTCCCTGTATTAAATTGTATCTCTTGAACTGTTCAAGGCCTCTTGCTATCCCTGGATCCGAAGCATCTCCCTGTATTAAACTGTATCTCTTGAACTGTTCAAGGCCTCTTGCTATCCTTGTCCTCTGCTTGAATTACCCAAGTCCCTACTCTCTCTCTGCCTGAACTGCTTCGGCCTTCTGGGTTACCATTAACATGTTACAAACCACCCTTCTTTCATATGTTAGTATAAGCATTACACTCTTAAGTTAATATTGTATATACTAAAACAAACCTCCTTTTTTATGATAATAATCTCCACACTCTCTCTGTGTATCTGCATCTACAGTACAGAGTGCTATGTCAGAGCACGTAATGGAGTCTGTGCAGCAGATGACAAAATGGTTGAATAGACCTTTCTCACAGAAACCGGAAATACGCAATCGCAGGGTATGCAGACTTCCTGTCTAATGTAAACAAAGCAGAAAGCCAGGTTAATTCAAAATGGAGAGTCTACGCAACTTCTCTCACTGGTTTGCCAAAGATGACTTTTGCCGACGTGACAAGAATCGTGGAGGAAAACTCCGTCACAAAGAGGAACAAACTGGACAAAGGATATACATTTTTCCATGAAGAGTTTGTCCATAACTTTTAATGTAAGTAACGTAGCTAACTTTAGCGAGCAATCAGGCTAACAAATTATTAGTGTGTCCACTTAGACCTAGGGCTAGGGTTACAGGGTTATGTATGGATAGTATAGAGGACATGTACAACTTTATTAAAGCAATATAACAGTCGTGGTCGGGCTGTTACAAACAATATGACATTCACTGTCTGTCTTTGGTCCAATTGAACGTCTTGTGTGTAGCAGCTTGCGACAATAGGCTAATGCTAACGTTAGCCGAATGCTATCATCATCAGCTAACATTTTTATTTTCCTCTGGTGATGTCTGTGTTTATGTTCGTGTGTTTCCTTGTCATAGTATCAAATGTAGTAGGCAGGTTTTTTGTGAGGGCCAGACGCAGAGATGGGAGTAAGTCCCATACATGCAAGTCTCCATTATATCCATTGTAGAATAAGTGAAGTTGAGACAGTCATTGAAGTTGTTGAAAATAAAAAGCAGTGATAGACTTTTAAAATTGCATTTATGTTTTTTAAGCTATGAATTGTATTTTTTGTTTTGCTTTAACTGATTCTTCCAATAAAGCAATTTTTAATTTTTACTTTGAATTTGAGACAGAGAGAGACCGCGCGCACAAGAGGAAGAACGGACAATGAACAGTAGTTGTGTCTGCATGTTTTAACCTGTTAATGACCAATGACTTTTACAAACCATTCATATCAAGTGTAAGTATCAAAATTTCTTTCTGTATAATCTGAAAATCTGTTATCACTCATGTTATCCTGAGTCAGAAGACAACAGTTGTTTTTCTGTGTGTGTGTGTGTGTGTGTGTGTGTGTGTGTGTGTGTGTGTGTGTGTGTGTGTGAATGAGTGAAGCACTGTAGCTAAATGTGCACACATACTGAAATACTGGATTGCTCATTTTGTGGTCGGGTTTGGGACCAAAACATCATGTATGACCCACATGCTGCCAAAAGAAGGATCCAGCATGGCTGCCTTCAGATACAGTGGGTCAGAGAAGGGCAATGGCTGGCAATCAGATAATAAGTTTTCTGCCATCTTCACATTTACGAAAATCCCCTTGAACCTCCTTTGAAGAGATGTCTGTAAGGTTTTGATGAAGGCCCCCAAGTAGCACATAGTGCCTTTTAAGTTTTCCAGATGGTGGTTGAGGGAGAGGACACAGGGAACCACTGCACTTATGGTTACCACTTTTTCACCTTGAGTGAGGTCAGTGGCTTCGGCAAAAGGCTCAAGCACATGCACCAACTCTTGGATTTGACTCCATTCTCTTGATGTGAATGCTCTCTCTTTGTGGCCAGACTCTTGTAGAATGGCTGTGAGCTTTGTGGCGTCACATTTCAGTACTGCTTTCAACTGCCTAAGCGTTGAGTTCCAATGCGTGACAACAGAGGAAGGGATGCCAGATTGCCCAAACTCTCTCTCAAAAATGTCCTTCAAAGAAGTGCTGCTGTGGAGTAAATTGCTCAGTTTGCAGGCCTTTGCAAGAGCTGCAAGAGCTGCATTAGCTATTTTTGTGTCTTTTAAGCCATCCCAGACAACTAACTGCAGCGTGTGGGCAAAGCACTGCTGTCTTGTCTGAGATTTATCTTGGAGAAAACCATCCACCCTCTCTTAGTCTTCGACTGGCAAGTCAGTCCACAAGTTGTTGTCCTCAGCTCCTTCATCTTCGTCATCCTCTTCATCTCCATGTTGTGGAAAACAAGTGCTGAATGCTTTTCTCATATTTGCAGCATTATCGCATATGATGTGCAATAGCTTCCTTTTGATTTGGTACTCTTCACAACTTTGCTCAAATTCCTCACATATTCTTTCCCCTGTATGGGAACCGCTGAACCTATTACAAGCCAGCAAAGCAGATTTCAGGACTAGTCCACCTTCTCCAGTATCCAACCAGTGAGCAGTAACTCCTAGGAAGCCCCGCATTTTCCGATCTGACCATATGTCAACTGTGACTGATAGATTTTCAGCGTTTGCAAGATTGTTCTTTAGTTTTGTCTGCTTTTCCAACACTACACCATCCAGTTTTGAAGTAAGAGTTCTTCAGCTTACAGGGTTGTACCTTGTGTCAACAACAGACATGAAGCGCCGGAAACTTGGGTGTTCTATGATGGACAAAGGTAAGTTGCAATCAATAACCAGGTCTGAAAGTATTGAACGTGTGATGGCGTTCTGCTGGGGATGGCTAGAAGTGTAGTGTTGCTTGCTGCTTGTGATGAACTGGGAGATTGGTGGCTGACTTGAGTCTGTCGTAGGAGCAGCTTTGGAGCGAAGGTACTCTTCATATCTAAACATTTGTGTAAACCAGGACATTTTAGTGTCCCGGAGGACTTTTCTCAGGACAGGGGACACACAACCACAAACTGGGACTGGTCACAAACCGTCTGGTCACCCTAGTTTAAGCTCAGGGATGCAAATGCGATGCATGGTCAAAAAAGAGAACTAGTTCAAATTTTGTTTGCAGTTGTTTTTCTTCCCCTCTTGTCCTTATGTTATGTTAAATCTAATTTCGTGCCTCAACTAGCTCTTTCTTTGACCATACGTGTTTGCATCAATGAGCTTAAACACCAAAACTGCCATATTTTAATATTAGCTAAAAAACAAAAAGTAGTAGGCTAAAGAGCTGCAAGCAGCGCTAACGTTAGTGCTAAGTTAGCTATAACACCAGAACTTTATTTTCAGACGTTATCTGCTTGCAGCTATTTAGCCTACTACTTTTTGTTTTTTAGCTAATATTAAAATATGTAACGTATCAAGCCACTAGCCTAGTAGTCTCTGTTGTAGAAGTCTCAGATGTTAGCAGCCAAGCAGCAAATGTTACATCATGTTACTCACCTTTCTTTATGATGTCCTGAAATGTCTGATGAAATTCGACGTAGTGCTTGCAGTATCAGTAACTTTAACATTGCAGATGTTGCATGTCGCTCCTCTTTTATTTGGTGTTGTCTGATAGTCTTTGAATCCAAAATGTATCATTTTTGGGATGGTGTTGGTCTGGGAGCTCTCCATCTCTCCAGCGGATCACTCACTTAACATGCAGGCACGTCGCGTTGGGAGGAAGTGGGGTTGCCAGGTTTGCTGATATGCAGCAGGTCAGGAGCACCCGCGCACAATTAAGCAATATCGATCTAATAATTTATTTGTTCATTTTTTTTAAACAAGACATGTTTTAACAAGACAGGTTTTTGTCATGTGACTTGCCAAGTCACATGACAAAAGTCAAGTCAAGTCGCAGGTCAGGAAAAGCAAGTCAAAGTCAAGTCTTTTCTTAATATTGATCAAGTAAGTCACAAGTCACAAATCTGGCGACTCGAGTCGGAGTCGGGTCCCCCCATCTCTGGCCAGACGCTACCCGTCTCAGAGGGAAAACGAGGAGCCTCGCAAAGTAGAGGTTTGACCTCGGAGTGCACAAGTTCTCCACTCGAACTTTCTGCTGAGTTTCTGCACAGCTAGCTACAGAATGGATATAAGTATAGAAAATATAGAAACGTTATTTTATTTCCGATGCAAGTCTGAAAATCTTTATTCTTTATGAAAATCTTAATTATGCAGGAACTCTTTGTCCACCATCTCATTCCATAAGTTACACATCTCTATAGCTATTTCAACTCTTTCCTTACACTGTTACTTCCGTTTACTGCTTACAGTGATGTATGCTACTATGTATGCTACTGTTGTGAACATGTTGTGGGCATTACAAGAACAGCCCGGAACGCTACAGCAACTTTTGCTCGATGCTTGCGCCATCTTTCTTGTTTACCTGGTTATCGGCATACCGGGGAGGAAATAGGTTTCCACAGCAATTGCAAATTTCCGGTGCAAAATGCGGAAGTTGTGAGAAAGGTCTATTGGAAAGGAAGAAAGCAAGAAGTATTAGAAAGAGATGAGGCTGCGACCACACAAAACAATTTTCATGCTCCCTCTCAGGAGTGTATATTTTTTATATTTATGCATTTAGCAGACACTTTTATCCAAAGCGACTTCCATAGGGCTAGTCTCCCCTAGAGCAACTAAGAGTTATGTGCCTTGCTCAAGGGTACAACGGTGGCAACTGGGATTCGAACCCACAACTTTTCAAGCTATTTGCACACTAGCCAGAAGGAAAATAGCTAAATAGGTCCCAGTACCAAGCCCAGTCCCTCAAATTAGAAGTCTGATGCTCCACCAACTGAGCTAGCATGAACGTACTGGATTTCAGCTAATTTGAACCAACATAGGAAGTTGTAAAAAATGGAAAAATGACCTACAGAAAGCCTTTTTGTAGTCAGCGAAGTTGCTGTTAGTATTGAAAATGCAACACTCTGTTAAACGTTTAGTTTTGTTTGAAGGTTTTCCCAGTTTCCCTGAACTGCTGCACGAGAAAGTTACAACCCACTTTTTCTTGTATTGGTTTTATTTTCCTAACCACAATACATTTTTTATTCAGCTTAATTAAAATTCAGGGTCATGTGTCTGTAAGTTTATTCCCCACCTTTGATTGGTGATCTGAACCCTCTTCATGGAACTTTCAAAAGATCTTCATGAATACGTTAATTGTCTACAACAAGTCTTTATTTATAAACATAGCAGCACCACTAATTAACACCTGGTGTTTTGTTTTACATCTCTATCATGTTACTTTATTTCCTATTTGTACCACTAGGTGGTGTCAGTCTCCCCTGTAATCTGAAGCAGACACATTAAAGGGTCCCACCATTTTTTGCCTCCAAATAAGCCCGGCTCTGAATCGGAGAGAAGAGAAATGAGGAAAGGATATCATCAGGCTGAACAAACATCTGCTCTCTTTCACACACCTAACGCCTGTCAGGTGCAACAAGCAATCTCAGTACAACTGTCTACTCTTTGTCCCTTTGTAAACCACCGCTGATGCCTCAGACATTGCACCTTCTGAAAAGATAGCAGCCTCTTGAAGAATACAGTAAGATCCTTTATATATGCATCGGTTTCACCTAACATTTGCACTGCAGAGGGAAACACCAAATTTGAAGAAACCTCTCTGCCAGTGTTTTTTTGCTACATGTTTTCAGTTTTTGGAAGTGTGTGTGTGTGTGTGTGTGTGTGACAAATTCTAAACCGAAGACACAGACTGAAAAAAAATATATGTTAATAAAATGATTGTCACAAATACTCTGTACATAGGCTATTGTTTGTTTATTGAAACACAGAGAAGTCGACCCTGCTTTCTGCAGGTGGTTAATTTGTCAAGTGGGAAGTCCTAGAACGCAGAGGATGGGTGGTTCTGGCGACTCAAAAGGAGGGAGTGGGGAGCTGCTGTCTTTCGTTGAGATACAATGTCCTTTGTCTAAAGATCACACACACAAATAAATAAATTGTAAAATTCAGACTTAGTTATGACATGTAAAACTTGTTTGTTTAGCTATTATTAGAAAATATGGTCTATACAGTGCTGTTTGAAACTGTGAAACCTTTGGAATTATATTTTTTGGCATTAATGGTTCATAAAATGTGATCATTTCATCTAAGTCACTGGTATGGACAGACAATATGCTGAGTCTGAGCATAAAAGTAAAGTTCACATTTCACATCTAGAAAAAATTAATAATAGATTTACAATGCCTGAGTATGTTGATAGTCCACAGTGGTACAAGCAGAAAGTTTTGTGGAATGAGAAAACAATGAACAGTATGCCATTGAAAGTGCACATGATGTGAAGTATGAATGTTATCAATGAAGACAAAACCTATGTCTCACATGTATGAAGCTCATGTGAGGTTTTACGACCAATTAATGCAGATAACCAGGTAATTCCAAAGGCAAGGTTCACATAGATACTCCTCTTCAGGGACCTTACTCACCTCTTCATCGAGGTTATCCAGTACGTCTTCCATCACTGGACCAAATGCTCCCTTCCTTGCCCGGTAGAGCTTTGATAGGCGTTTGACATATTTGTTAAGTGATGCACAGAAAGTTACCAGGAGGTCCTTGCCTGTGATTCAATGGAATTCTTCAGATACCTGAAAACATGAAAACAATGATCATAATAACTTCATAACCTTTTCCCACCCATTTCACTGACAAAATGTCAAAATGTTTCAATGACCCAGAGTGATATTTCCATTACTTTTGTCTAAAAGCAAGTAGACAGAATCATCAAATTCTGTAGCCAATTAAAATCATAAACCAATATGTTGTCCATCTTTAGCCTAAACCTTAATTGAAGCTCAAATTTATGACTTCCAGGCCTGGAGAATAGGTGTATTTAATTCCAAGACTTTTCCAAGTTTTCCACAATCGTAGGCAACAGAATAACAATTTAAATACAATTAAAATGATAAAGCCTTACCTCGTCCAGTGAAAACAGCGCAGGCCATCTCTCCTGGACCTTCTTACGTCGTAGGGAAAGGGTCAGCCCCATCTTCTGCCTCATCTCGGTCGTGTTCCTTTTCTTTTTTTTGAATTTTTCCACAAGAGCGAGCCGCTCCTCTTCAAGTGAATAATCGTCATGGTGTTCTGTGTAGTCTGGGACGTAATTGACTTCTCCCCGTTTGGGCTTTTTGAGAGTGAATGGGCCATCTTCCCCATCTCCTTATCGCCTTTTCCTGTTCACATCCACCTCATTGCAGCCTGCATCACACAGTTTTGCCCTGTAGTTGCCGATCTTGTACCTGAGACTCATAAGCCATGCATCACAGCCTGTTGCCCTGTCTGTGTCTCTTAGGTATGGATACTTGAGAACCACAGCAGATGCAACTGCTGTAACTTCATCTTTGGCTGAGTAGCCTCCTCTGAGGTCAAAATGGCCTGTGCAACTGTATCCAAAATTTCAGTTTTCATAGTTCTGCTCACCTCAAGAGCCTTCTTTGCGTTTGAATAGACCTCGTTTCCCTTACATAATTTTAGCTCAACGTCATAGGAGAGCTTTGGCATTGGGAATGGAGAGGGCCACTTAATGTCCTGTCTTAATGTGTTCTTGACAGAATCAGCAGAACTGCTTGTGGTCAACAGGCATAAAGAATTTCCGAAATCAGGATCTTGAAATTGAAGTGTGAAATCTCTCTCGAGTGGAAGTCTTTCTTTAAGTACCTCAATCAGCTGGTCCACAGATTCTGGTAGTTCTTCCAGATGGACTCGTCTCGCTACAGATGATCCAGAATGCAGCTGCACGTCTGGTCTTTAACCAGCCAAAAAGGGCACATGTCACACCTCTGTTCATTGAACTTCACTGGCTGCCCTTGGCTGCTCGCATTAAATTCAAGGCACTTATGTTGGCCTACAGGGTGAATGATGGCTCTGCTCCCATCTACTTGAATTCTCTTCTGAAGCCCTATGTCACCCGACGACCACTACGCTCCTCTAAGGAACGTTTTCTAGCACGGCCAACACCTTGTGCAGGTCGGTCCAGAGTCTTCTCATATCTGGTTCCGCGCTGGTGGAATGACCTCCCAAGTGCTACCAGATCAACTGATACCCTCTCCACCTTCAAGAAACTCGTGAAGACTAAGCTCTTCCAAGAATATCTCCTGGCGTAAACTTTGAGAATGCACTTAATTTAATTTCTCTACATTGTGTTACACTATTGCACTTTCGACTTAAAACAGCGCAGATTCTATGTTAGCAATATGCACTCCTTGTTAGTTCATTGTGTTGTAGCTTGAATGTTATCCTCTTTTGTAAGTCGCTTTGGATAAAAGCGCCTGCTAAATGCCTAAATGTAAATGTAAATTTGGGGGAGAGGACTATCCGAAGTAACAAACCCTGGAAGGAAGGCAAAAAGCAGAAACCAGATTTACCACAGATAACCACAATGTTACTTATAATGACACTGCATATAGTCTCTCTCTCTCTCTCTCTCTTTAGCAACATACCATTTTCAGTTGATTTAATTGAGAAGGAAGGTGTCACGGGGTGACGAACTTACCTGGGCCTTTTGTGCGATCGGCATG
Organism: Tenualosa ilisha; assembly: GCA_015244755.2. Lineage (NCBI taxonomy): Eukaryota > Metazoa > Chordata > Actinopteri > Clupeiformes > Clupeidae > Tenualosa > Tenualosa ilisha. The sequence continues at coordinate 40,770 of PYXC01002113.1, read as the reverse complement.
GGCTGTGGTTCCCAGAGGGACATGTTACGCGGCACACCAAGATGGCCGCCCCCTGAGTGACTAAGTGTTTACCAACGAGCCTCAGCTGTATGGTTGATTGGTGATTGGAGACACTAGTGGTTCTCAGAGCTATTTAATGCCTCCTTCATTTGGTGGTGGGAAGCGGCGGTGAGGACAGCAACGGAGAGTTGGAACTGCACCGGTGAGCCGAAGCAAGGACCCTACAGGAGCGACTCCAGAGTTTGCTGTGGTGTTGTGGAGCAACTGAGGGGTGGAAACGTCTACTCCTCCAGCAGTTAAGTACACATCCTCGGTTGAGTAGTCTGGGTGCTGGCCCATTGTGCGTGCAACTTCACTTGGTGACTGTGCTGCTGTCTATCTCTCCTTCGCCTTCCCCCCTTGTATCCAGCGACTGGTGTGTGTGGAGCTACGTGGGCTGTGGCAGATCAGACTACACTCCTGCGATTGTGCTAAGCGTTGTGAAGATCGGAGGGGTGAAATCGTTCACCCCTCATTAAGATAAGGGGCGTTCTTTTCTCCTTGCAACCATTTTGCTGTCTACCGATTATATTAGACGGTGTGTGCCTCTCAACCCCGTTTCTCTTTGGCATTTCCTCTCCTCATCTGCCCGCCGTGACGTCTCGGACGTGTGTTGTGTGGAACTACCCAGCGCTACGCGCTCTCCTGGCCCGGAACGGCTGTAGACTTTCCCGCTGTGGACTAGCGTGCTGCCTGCTAAACGGAACCGGGGGGGGGGTGCACTCGCCTGACCCTCCCCAAGCTAAGTACTGTTTTAACCTGTGCCCTGTCTACGCTTGTCTCTCGTCCATTGTCGACGCCCTGTGTTGCTGTTGCCCCTGTTTGGTGGCAGAGAAGACTCCACCCCTCTTAGCCATAGTAATACTGTGCAGCGCCATTTGCTTAGCGATGGCTGTTGCACAGGGCCATTGCATGCAGTGTGTTGTAGTAATATTTGCTCTTATTTGTGTGTGGTGAGGGTATTTGCAGTGATCACCCCATTGAAGTGTGTATGCCGTGTGTTGCTGTATTAGTTGCCCCATAGTTGTGTGTGGTGAAGGTATTTGCAGTGACCACCATATTGGGACCTTGTGTGCAGTGTATAGTTGTATTAATTTCCTTTATTGTGTTGGCTAAGTTGGGAGGGGCCATCCTAGGGCTAACCGTGTAGGCCCACCCTATCTATCTGAGTAGTTTTTGCCTCTTTTCCCCAGCTCGCAGCGGCGACGGTTGCGCAGGCTACCTTGGGATTAAGACTGCTGCTAGCCGCTGCGCCTCAAGATCGGCTTGCTGTAGACAAGCAACTTGGACTTGTGGACTCCTTTTTTTAGTTTTTTGATGCATTTAATAAAGTGTGTTTTAAACTATAATTGCCTCTGGTGATTGATTGGTCTAGTCTGCTCCCTGGTGGTTGTGTATGTAAAGTGTGGGTCACCGCACCCCCGTGCTTGGTCACAATTGGCGTAGTCGGCAGGATACAACACCAGGTGGAGCTACTAGACCTCTCAATATGCCAGATGAACGCGTTTTAGAGGATAGGCCACAAGTCATGATGCCTGTATTTATGGGAGCCCCGTGGGCACAGAGATATCGGGGAGAGGGGTCTGAAGTGACTCTGGGGGAATGGACTGCACAAGTTAAATACCTCATGAGCGTCCAGGGTTTGAGTGGGCCCCAACAGATTCAGTTTATTTTGGGTTCATTGGAAGGGGAGGCTAAGAGGGAGGTTTTAGCTGCAAGTGACTCTGAACGTAACACCCCTGCTAAGATCTTCACCCTGTTGTCATTGCTTTATGGGGATAACACTCCAGTGGCGGCTTTGAGGGCACAGTTTTTTAATTGTAGACAGGGTCCTACACAGTCTGTTCGTTCTTTTTGTCTGCAAATCTGTGAATTGTTTTCTAGATTACGCAGCCGAGAGGATTCTGGCCTGGGGGAGACCGACTCCATGTTGCGTGACCAGTTTTTAAACGGCCTTCGCGATGGCCCCATTCGACAGCAGCTGAGGGCCCAATTGCGACGTGAGCCAGGTTTGACCTTTGAAGTAGTGCGACAAGAGGCCATAGCCCTTGAGGCTGATCGGATCGAGCTGGATGAGACCCCTGTTTGTATGGCGGCCGCTAACTCTGCTGCTGCGACATCCACCTCTAAAAACTGATTGGAAGCAGCAGCTACGAGCCGACATAATGAAGGACGTCCAAGAGCAGATGGCTCAGCTGTCCAAGTCTATTATAGAGGAGCTGCGTAGTAGGCCTGGTAGTGCCACTATGTTTCATCGTGAGCGGTCACACTCTGAAGGAGCAACAGCCACTCGCAGACCCCCAGGTCAATCGGCGACATCTAGGTTTCAGTGGGACGTCCAAGGTCGCCCGATTTGCAGTCAGTGTGGGGAGGCAGGGCATATTGCCCGCTATTGTCGCCCCAGGAGAGCATCGCAAGGGGATTTTTAGTTTTGCCGGCCACTGCGGGTCAGGTGCCCGGTACCCCCCAGCAAGACCCTTTACCCCCTCCTAGAGACAGCCTAATAGGACATTGCCCCCAAGTGGACGTCCAGGTAAATGACAGGGATGTCCGGTGTCTGGTAGACACTGGCTCCCAAGTGACTATGTTTGCAGAGAGCCTATGCCAGGAACTTTTTGGTGAGTTTTGTCCAACAGGTTCTGGAACACCCTGGCTAGTGCTGCGTGGGGCTAATGGGTTGGACATCCCCTATACTGGATACCTTGTGGTGGATTTTAAGGTAAGGGGGGTCCAGGTACCGGAGAAGGGGGTGGTAGTTGTCAAAGATCAATGTTTGGGGGCTCATAGAGCCCTCCTGGGCATGAATGTAATCACTGACTGTTGGGAAGAGCTTTTTTCACAGCACCAGGGGACCGCAGCTGTTGCAAACTGTACCACATCAGAAAAACAGGCCTGGGAAAGGGTTTTTATTGACTGTCGCCGTATCGCAGCTGTGGCCGCCCAGCAAAAGAGGGTACACACTGCTCGGGTAGCATGCCGCTATGCCCTTTCGATCCCTGCTGGCAGTGAAGCGGTTGTGTGGGCCAGCTTGCCTGCTTGCCCTAGCTTTGCCGGTGAGTGTGTGCTGATTGAACAGCATAGGGACTGCAGCGGCATTGAGGTAGCACTGTCCCTGGCCACTGTCCAACGAGGCCGGGTGCCAGTTCGAGTGCGGAACTTGCGGCCTTACCCTGTGTGTTTGTACAGACTCCAAAAGCTTGCCCATGTCACGGGGGTCGATGGTGCTGCGGTGAGGGAAGATGCCGATTTACACCTTACTGAATTAAGTCCCGGTGTGGTAGAGGTGGATGTGGTGCAGTTGGGGTCTGGGGCAAAAGCCTCGGAGGGCGGGGTGCCTAACCATTTAACATGTGAGTCTTTACAGGGAGATGGCCTAAACCCCGACCAACAACAACAGCTCCAGCATTTTCTGTCCTGATGGAGCCATGTCTTCTCCAGTCACGAGAAGGATTATGGCTGCACCGATGTAGTGACCCATGCAATCCCAACTGGAGATGCTGCCCCAATCCGAGAGAGATACAGGCCAGTCCTCCCTACACTCTACAAGGAGATCAAGACCCTCCTTCAAGGTATGCTAAAGGGGGGAGTCATAAGGGAGAGCAGTAGTCCCTGGGCAGCACCTATAGTCCTGGTTCAAAAGAAGTGTGGATCTTGGCGCTTTTGTGTGGATTATAGGAAACTTAATAGCGTAACTAAGAAAGACGCTTTCCCATTACCCCGTATCGAGGATTCGCTGACCGGCTTAACCCAGGCTGCGTGGTACTCCACACTGGATCTAGCCAGTGGGTACTGGCAAGTTAGAGTAGAGGGCCAGGATCGGGAGAAGACTGCCTTTACTACCCCGTTTGGCCTGTTTGAATGGGAAAGGATGCCGTTCGAACTCTGTAACACCCCGGCCACATTTCAGAGGTTGATGCAGAGATGCTTGGGGGGACAATTATCCGAATCTGCTTTAGTTTATTTGGATGATGTTGTAATTCATTCTGTGGACTTTGCAGAGTACCTAAACCATCTGGAGGAAGCCTTCCCGTCACTGGAACGCTACGGCCTCAAACTGCGACCGGAGAAGTGCCACCTTTTCCAGACCGAGGTACGGTTCCTTGGTCACCGAGTTAGTGGTAAGGGAGTCTCCCCTGAACCGGAGAAAGTTTCAGCTGTGCAAGACTGGCCCGTGCCCAAGACAGTCAGGCAAGTCAGATCTTTTTTGGGTTTTGTGGGATATTATAGGATTTATTAAGGACTTCTCTAAAACTGCTCGACCCTTGAACGCTCTGTTACAAGGGACAGGGCGCCATCGTCGCCGGGGCACTCCTCCCATTACTTGGAGCCCAGAGTGTGAGTCTGCCTTTTGCCAACTTAAACAAAAACTACTCCAGGCACCTATACTCGCCTATGCTGACTTCTCTCAGCCTTTCCTATTATATACCGATGCTAGTAATTGCGGCCTGGGGGCAGTGTTGGCGCAGCAACAAGCAGGGGTGGAACGGGTTATAGGAGCCTCCACCCAGCAGAGAGGAATGATGCTAATTATAGCTCATTTAAGTTAGAGTTGTTAGCCATGAAGTGGGCACTCTGTGAAAAGTTTAAAGACTATCTGTGGGGCACTGAAGTAACAGTGATCACGGACAACAACCCCTTAGTCCACCTACAGACTGCCAGGCTTGGGGCTGTCGAACAACGGTGGGTTGCCCAGTTGGCTAATTTTGATTACCACATCCAGTACAGGCCCGGAAGGGATCATACCAATGCTGACGTGCTCTCCAGGCTGCCTGCCCCTCATGTGGTGTCAACACCTAGCCCAGCGCCTGCCGGCCCTCTATAGTCGGATGAGGAGGAGCTATTGGTGGGGGTCGTCGAGGCACCAGGGACCGAGGATGACTGCCCCCCTGCCAGCTGGGGATGGAACCCGGTCTACTGGCGAGAACTACAAGGGAAGGATCCCAGCTTGACAACCCTTCAGGCTTATCTAGAAAGAGGTAGGCTACCCCCAGCATCCGAACGTAAGGTGCAGCCCCGGCTAGTGCAGCAATTGTTGGCCCAGTGGGGGCGGTTGAGTTTGAAGGAAGGGGTTGTCTGCCGGACTGCAGGTGACCCCGTCACCCATGATTCAAATTGCCAGATTCTTGACCCGCAAGACCAGGTTAGCCCATTGCTAGAGGCCTACCACAATCAGACAGGCCACCAGGGCCGAGAGCGGACGTTGTCTCTGGTAAGGAGGAGGTTTTATTGGTTACAGATGGAGGCGGCTGTAGGTACTTTTGTGCAAGCATGCCCCCGTTGTAATTTACGTAAGGCTAGGCCTGATGCATGAGGCCTCAGGCTAGGCCTGATAGCTCCTCTAGTTCCTATTGTGTCTCAGGCCCCACTTCATGTAGTTGCCATGGACTTCCTTACACTTAGTCGTCCCACTGACCGTTATCAGAACATCCTAGTCTTTACTGACTTGTTTACCAAGTTTGCGTGGGCTGTCCCAACTATAGATCAAACTGCCGTCACTACAGCTAAGGCCCTGTGGGCCACTGTTTTTCAGCCTTTTGGCTGCCCTGAAGTCATTCATTCAGACCAGGGCCCAAATTTTGAGTCTAACCTGATTGCAGAACTGTGTAGAATGTATGGCTGCCGTAAGACCCGTACAACACCTTATCACCCTCAGGGGAATGGGGGTTGCGAACGGTTTAAGTGCTTTGTTGAACTTGCTGGGGACCCTACAGGTAGACCAACAGAATAGGTGGGTTGAGTATTTGCCATCCCTTATCCATTCTTATAATAACAGTGTTCACAGTTCGACAGGGTATGCCCCCACTTATTTGATGTTTGGCCGCCATGTGCGGCTGCCGCTAGATGTTCTTTGGGGCACTACAGAACCTGAGGGAGCTGCAAATACCACGGAGTGGGTGGCCCAACATCATGCACGCCTCCAGTATGCTTACAGTAGAGTGTCTGAGAATCTAGGTGCTGCAGCGCCTCTACGACCACACAGCACGGAATGTTCCACTTCTGCCAGGAGAGAGGGTGTTGGTAAGGAACAACCGCCGCCAAGGGAAGTTGAGCGACCGGTGGGAGCCCCAGCCATACGTGGTCCTACGCCGCCACCTCGACTCCCCAGTCTACACAGTAAGGCCTGAAGGCAGGCAAGGCCCCGAGCGAGTGCTCCACCGCAACCTGCTGCGCCCGTGTCCCCATTACCCTGTAGGACCAGTGGCCGAGGAGAGCTCCCCTGTCCAGCCCTCTCCACCTCAAGCAGGGTGGGGGTGGGTTCCGATGGCTCCTGGGCCAGCTGCTGTGCAGGGTGAACCAGACGCTGAACCCAGGCGGTCCCAGAGGGACACCACTCACCGGCTGCTGCTTTGTTTTGTTTGATTTATCACGCTACGAAATAGTGTTTCTTGTATCGCGACGGCAGTAGCCTACTGCGAACGAGTTGCGTGTGTGACGTCGGATGTGTGTGTGTGACGTCGGTTGTGTGCGTGTGACTTTGGTTGTGTGCGCGTGACTTTGGTTGTGTGCGTGTGACTTTGGTTGCGTGTGTGTGTGTGTGTGTGTGTGTGTGTGTGTGAAAGTGTGAGTCGGGTGGGAAGCGGGTACTAAGGTCCCCTTATTGGGTACAGTGTTTGGAGTTTTCTTGATCTCTGTTGCTTTTCTTGTTTATATGTTTTGGGTTGCGTTTTTGCAATTTCCTGTATACATACCGAGGGGTGTCGTTGGGCCTACTGCGCCTGTGTGGGCCTCACGTCTTGTGTTTTCTGAACTGTTAGACCTGGTTCCTTGTTGTGATAAAGCATTTACTGTGCATTTTGCTGTGATAATTGCGGTGTGTAGCGTGTGTGTGTGTGCTATCACCCTAGTTCGTGAATTACCCAATTGTCAGTGCTGGGGGCCTACTGACACCTGTGGGACACGTGTACAGTGCTTAATTGTATTTTCTGTTCTTTTCTTTTCTTGGCAAGATCAGGGACAACCAGCAGGGGGACCACACATTTGGTGGTGGGTATCTGTGTCAGTGAGTTCACCTTTTATTGCAGTGTAGTGTCACCTGGGTGTGCAGTGCAGTGTATTACGTGGGGTCCTTCTGACCCTCTCCTGGCTAGGGTCTCCCTCTGGTAAGCCCGTCCTGTTTATTTTGGTTTATTATTGTTTATGTTGTATGTTGTACCCGATCTGTTCATTCCCACAGGTGCGTGTGGATGCGAGTGTATGCACAGCCTACTGTTTTCTTTTAAAAGGATCCATTGTACATTTTTTAAGACAAATAAATACTTATATGATTTGAAATAGAACCTTGTCTCTGTTTGACTTTGCATGGACCTGGTTGCCTTTGATGGGTAACGTGTATAGTAGTTACTTGGGTTAATTGTGGGTGTTTGCAATAGCAAACTCAGTTCCCACGGGAGATCATACCCCCTGTGGGTGGCGTAGTCGACAAATTACTCTCTTTTCCACCACTTTACTACACAACCATTTTGCTGTCTACCGATTATATTAGACGGTGTGTGCCTCTCAGCCCCGTTTCTCTTTGGCATTTCCTCTCCTCATCTGCCCGCCGTGACGTCTTGGACGTGTGTTGTGTGGAACTACCCAGCGCTACGCGCTCTCCTGGCCCGGAACGGCTGTAGACTTTCCCGCTGTGGACTAGCTTGCTGCCAGCTAAACGGAACCGGAGGGGGTGCACTCGCCTGACCCTCCCCAAGCTAAGTACTGTTTTAACCTGTGCCCTGTCTATGCTTGCCTCTCATCCACTGTCGATGCCCTGTGTTGCTGTTGCCCCTGTTTGGTGGCAGAGAAGACTCTTCTGGACATTTTCCACCCCTCTTAGCCATAGTAATACTGTGCAGCGCCATTTGCTTAGCGGTGGCTGTTGCACAGAGCCATTGCATGCAGTGTGTTGTAGTAATATTTGCTCTTATTTGTGTGTGGTGAGGGTATTTGCAGTGATCACCCCATTGAAGTGTGTATGCCGTGTGCTGCTGTATTAGTTGCCCCATAGTTGTGTGTGGTGAAGGTATTTGCAGTGACCACCATATTGGGACCTTGTGTGCAGTGTATAGTTGTATTAATTTCCTTTATTGTGTTGGCTAAGTTGGGAGGGGCCATCCTAGGGCTAACCGTGTAGGCCCACCCTATCTATCTGAGTAGATTTTGCCTCTTTTCCCCAGCTCGCAGCGGCGACGGTTGCGCAGGCTACCTTGGGATTAAGACTGCTGCTAGCCGCTGCGCCTCAAGATCGGCTCTGCACTCTGGACTGGCTTGCTGTAGACAAGCGACTTGGACTTGTGGAGTCCTTTTTTTAGTTTTTTGATGTATTTAATAAAGTGTGTTTTAAACTATAATTGCCTCTGGTGATTGATTGGTCTAGTCTGCTCCCTGGTGGTTGTGATTGTAAAGTGTGGGTCACCGCACCCCCGTGCTTGGTCACAAAAGTCCTTGCCGTCACCATCAATTTCGCACCAACTTTATACAATTGTAGAGGATGGTAATCAGTCAGCACATCTGCCAGTCAGCACTTCCCAAATGGTAAGCCCACATATGCTGGTGTTTTGAGGAAAGGGTGAGCAGCACATTTTTGCAATTCTGTATCACGCACCATCTGTGTCACGGACCACCTAAAAAAAAACTTTGTTTGGGCCTCAATTCTCATTGTCCAAAAATCCACCACTGGCCCATAACAGCAAATTACATTAGGGGTAATGGTCAATAAAGTGGTGTTTTTTACTTTAGTCGAAAGTCTGGAAAGGTACTAGTCAACAACTTGCAGTATCTTTAAGTTTAGAGGACAAATAGCACAATGCTTCTGCTGACAGTGTGTGTGAAACAACGTAAGGTCCTTAAGGTCCATTAAAATCTCCCAAGCAGGCTCATGTTGTGGTATCTTAAATCCAATAATAAAAGGAAGCAAGCGCAATGTCCAATTCTCATGTCCATTACCGCAAACGCTTCTTTTTTCAAAGCTTGCCGAAATTTTGTGTGGTTTGCTTACTTTGACTGTGTATCTGTAGGGAAATGACTTTATGCAGTCATTTGGTGAATCAAATGTAATGAGACCCTTTGTTATCAGATTTTTCAAACACACAGACAATTCCACAGGAATGATTAATACACTGGTCTGCCACCCTATGAACTTATTTTCCTTGTAATACTTCCCCCATCTTGGAAAGACTTGTAGACGTCAGGCAAAGGGTCTTGATCAAATACAATTTTGTCTAAAAATTAATAAAACCTCAAGTATCTTACTAACCTATACGTAAACAAAATAACTTTTATCAGCAGGGTTATAAAGATATTCCGTGGGTTGCATAGAAAGAAACAGAGAAGCCAGTTTGTGCTTAAGTATCTCATTATCCATATTTTCCTCAAACTCTTCAACCTCATCTGCACTCACATTATCCTGTGATGACCCTTCAAAATCAACTTGTTCATCATTTGCCTCAAGTGCTGCTTCTTATTTTAGTTCGATAGTCTTCAAGTGAGCAATTTCTATGATTTCGACTTCTATGGGAAGTAAACGTCAGACGAATGTTAGTTTTAAAGGTGCATCTACCAATGGGACATTGCACAGTTTCCTGATTCTGTAAAAGGTGTCCAAGATGCTTCCAAAAAGTCTTTTCATTTACATTTACATTTAGGCATTTAGCAGACGCTTTTATCCAAAGCGACTTACAAAAGAGGATAACATTCAAGCTACAACACAATGAAAGAACTAACAAGGAGTGCATATTGCTAACATAGAATCTGCACTATTTTAAGTTGAAAGTGCAATAGTGTAACACAGTGTAGAGAAATTAAATTATTAAGTGCATTCTCAAAATTTACGCCAGGAGATATTCTTGGAAGAGCTGAGTCTTCACTTGTTTCTTGAAGGTAGAGAGGGTATCAGTTGATCTGGTAGCACTTGGGAGGTCATTCCACCAGCGCGGAACCAGATATGAGAAGAGTCTGGATTGACCTGCACAAGGTGTTGGCCGTGCAAGAAAATGTTCCTTAGAGGAGCGTAGCGGTCGTCGGGTGACATAGGGCTTCAGAAGAGTATTCAAGTAGATGGGAGCAGAGCCATCATTCACCCTGTAGGCCACCATAAGTGCCTTGAATTTAATGCGAGCAGCCAAGGGCAACCAGTGAAGTTCAATGAACAGAGGTGTGACATGTGCCCTTTTTGGCTGGTTCAAGACCAGACGTGCAGCTGCATTCTGGATCATCTGTAGTGGTCTCACCGCACAGGCTGGTAGGCCTGATAGGAGGACATTGCAGTAGTCAAGACGAGAGATAACCAGGGTCTGAACCAGGAGCTGGGTTGCATGTTGGGTTAGGTACGGCCTGATCTTCCTTGTGTTGAATAGGGAAAAACGGCACGACCGAGCCACAGAGGCAATGTGATCTGCAAAGGTCAGTTGGTCATCGATCATGACACCTAGGTTTCTTGCCACTTTGGTGGGAGAAACAGACAGGGAGTCGATCTTGATACCGATGTCGTGATGTATGGCTTGTTTGGCTGGGAGGACCAGCAGTTCAGTTTTGGAGAGATTTAGTTGGCGGTGATGTCCTTTCATCCATGCAGATATATCAGAGAGACATCACTGCAGGTCTCTAAAGTCACATAGTTCACACTGAAATATTGAACTTGGTGTATTTGCTGTCTCTCTGCGTGATCTTGAAAGGTGTGATCTTAGTGCACCGGGTGTTTTGAACACACAAATGCACGCTGTGTAAATGCACGGCCAGTGAGCACCCCTGTGACGAAGGCGACAATGTTTTAGTAGCAACTCTTCAGAAGAACTATCAAACTTGCAGAATTTGCAATGCATACAACTGAAACACAGAAACACAAGACAAATTCTTAAGACACTATTTCAATAATATATACATTACCAACATATAATATTTGTTACCATGACATATGAACTTTCAATGTGAAAAAAATATATATTTGTTGACATTATAAACAAACATGGAAATGATCTACATTTTTTTTTACTGATATATTCCTTATAGTATTTACTGGGAAATCACATATTACATTGTTTTGATGTGTAGCCTACAAATTACAGTACTAGATCACTTTAAACCCAAAGACTGAAACCTATGACAACTGAACAATGGCAAGTTTGTTAGGCACACTACACTATCCAGTTTTCCACACCATCACAGCTCTAACTATCGACAAAGTTCATACTCCACGCCCGATGCACCAATGTCTTCGTTAAACTGTTGAGGAAGGCTTCTCACAGCCCTCGTCAATGTCCCATTAACGTAAACGGTACTGCAGGCCGGCGGGCAGACATGCATGCACGCACGAACACATCATTCACCAAGTTTAACATGAAACTAACGTCAGCTAGCGACTAAGCTTTTTTTTTTTTACACTTGAAAATCCGAGTCTCTCCATGCTGCTGTCAGTGCCTTTATTTCGGCTAGCTGTGCTGAACATGGTTGCTCGCATTGGCTCACTCAGAATTGTTTCAAACTGGGGTGCCTTCCACTGTATTACACTATACCCTGCATGTGTCTTATTATCATAGTTATGGCTGGATCCATCTCTTTATGGTCATCCAGTCCTGCTCCAGTCGCCCCGGCCTCCGTCGTACTCTGGGGGAACACAGTCTGCTGGGTTGCCTGCCATGTCACATACCCTGATTGTTACGTCTGGGCAATATGTGAGACTGTAATGGCGAAGTTGTCTCTGTGGGGTAAAACAAAACTTTCCCTGTACTGCCAATTGAACTACTGCATGACTTGTGTAGATGACCACTGGGCATCCCATCGTAATTGCTGATGCCTTCACATATGCAGAATATACTGCCTCCAATCCCTGGATTTATATTTATTAATTTCTTTTATCGTCTTACTCTGCTATCTTTTCTTATGTGATTCTATTGAGTCCCCTCAATTACTGTTATTCCAGCTCCTGTTCCCTTGATCCAATTTCTGATCTACTCCCCCAGAGACAGTTATCACTAGTCCCACAATAAAGACTATGCTTGCTATTATCCAACCAACTATTAGACAGTGAAATATAAACTTTGGAATGGATCCGCCATATAGATTCACCGTCTTATTTTACTCTCTATCCATAGTCTTCTTGTTCAAATTCCCACCTTAGATAATTCAGCTCCCCTCTTGGGGTTCTATATTTTATTTCAAAATCAGTTCCCTTTTCTACGTCTGTCACCTGTACCCAAAATTTGTTTTTTCTTCTTGCACTATGTCTATCTTTCTCTTCTTTTCTGGAATTACTACCTTTGTTATTTATTTATTTATTCATTTACATTTTTTTAATCACTCATATACTTAGTTTATTTCCTTAATCTATTTTATTATAATCCTCTATTCCTTTCTCCTATCTTGCTTTCCTCTAACCAGACTTCCTGCTCTATTAACAGTGGGCACACCTTTTAATCAGTTTTTTTTTTCTTTTTATTATTTTTTTCTGTTGAATCAAGGCATACAGACAGTATAGCTCAAGGTTACATTTCACATGCATATGCAAATCTCTATTAAATTTTCATCAATTGAATCTTTGAATCAATTACTTTAGCATAAACACAATTATCCTGGGAGAGCAGAGTTTACACACATCTGTACTTCCTTTTTGAGCCACCCTCCCTACACAGTTGACCCATCAAAGCATCTTTTATTTGGTCCTCAACTTGAAGTATCATGCATGCTTCTTCAATGATACGTTGGAGGGCCTGCTCTTTCCTGTCTGTGGTAAGCTCACTCCTCCTTTCTCTATCCTCCTTTCTAGCTCTAATGTTTACTTCTAGTGGGGGTCTGTCTTCACTCCTCAGCACAGTAATCTCCACCCCTTCTTTCAGCCCAGGCAGCCACCACCCATTTTCTGGTAATCTCCCTTTCTCTTCTATCCCACTACGCGTCCCAATCTCTAATTTCTCCGCTGACCGGGATTCCCCTATTTGCTGGCTTCTCCTTCTTATAGGTGGTCCAGTTGACAGGGTGAGTCTCCCCCACTGTCAGACTTTTTATATCTCTCTCAATTACTTCCTCAAACACTTCTTCTATTTCTTCATTAGCCAGACTTCCCTTTATTCTTTCTTTTAATTCTTCTAACCTTGTCTCCACTATTGCTTCAAAGCACACTAATTTCTTCTCTAGATCATGCTCCTCATCTCCTTTTTCTCTGTCACTCTCAATGTCACTTTCTACACTCTCAGGCTTATTCCTTAATAAGAGTGAGTTTTCCACTGGCTCCTCTGCTTCAGGCTCCTGCTCTCCTTCACTTTCTATTGGGGAAATATATCCTACTCCTTCTTGTTCAAACTCACCATCACTATCCCAGCAGTTGTTAATAGTTTCCTGTCTTTCTTCAATCTCTGCTTTGCCTTGCTCTTTTCCCTCCACAGAGGGTTGTCTCAAGCTCATCTAACATACGGGCGTCCCCGTAGACAGACAAAGAAAAACACATATAACATACACTTAGTTTTTCGTTCAATCTCCACACAGCGTATTACCACACCATTCATAACAAGCCTTTTCTTAATATATATATATATATATATATATATATATATACATATATAGGTTTTCCCAGTTTCCCTGAACTGCTGCACGAGAAAGTTACAACCCATTTTTTCTTGTATTGGTTTTATTTTCTTAACCACAATACATTTTTAATTCAGATTAATTAAAATTCAGGGTCATGTGTCTGTAAGTTTATTCCCCACCTTTGATTGGTGATCTGAACCCTCTTCATGGAAATTTCAAAAGATCTTCATGAATACGTTAATTGTCTACAACAAGTCTTTATTTATAAACATAGCAGCACCACTAATTAACCACATTAACCTGGTGTTTTGTTTTACATCTCTATTATGTTACTTTATTTCCTATTTGTACCACTAGGTGGTGTCAGTCTCCCCTGCAATCTGAAGCAGACACATTAAATGGTCCCACCATTTTTTGCCTCCAAATAAGTCCAGCTCTGAATCGGAGAGAAGAGAAATGAGAAAAGGATATCATCAGGCTGAACAAACATCTGCTCTCTTTCACACACCTAACGCCTGTCAGGTGCAACAAGCAATCTCAGTACAACTGTCTACTCTTTGTCCCTTTGTAAACCACCGCTGATGCCTCAGGCATTGAACCTTCTGAAAAGATAGCAGCCTCTTGAAGACTACAGTAAGATCCTTTATATATGCATCGGTTTCACCTAACATTTGCACTGCAGTGGGAAAGACCAAATTTGAAGAAACCTCTCTGCCAGTGTTTTTTTGCTACATGTTTTCAGTTTTTTGAAGTGCGTGTGTGTGACAAATTCTAAACCAAAGACAGAGACTGAAAAAAAATATATGTTAATAAAATGATTGTCACAAATATTCTGTACATAGGCTATTGTTTGTTTATTGAAACACAGAGAAGTCGACCCTGCTTTCTGCAGGTGGTTAATTTGTCAAGTGGGAAGTCCTAGAACGCAGAGGATGGGTGGTTCTGGCGACTCAAAAGGAGGGAAGGGGGAGCTGCTGTCTTTCGTTGAGACACAATGTCCTTTGTCTAAAGATCACAGTCGTAGTCAACAGAATAACAATTTAAATACATTAAAATGATAAAGCCTAGGGCTTTTTGAGAGTGAATGGGCCATCTTCCCCATCTCCTTATCGCCTTTTCTTGTTCACATCCACCTCATTGCAGCCTGCATCACACAGTTTTGCCCTGTAGTTGCCGATCTTGTACCTGAGACTCATAAGCCATGCATCACAGCCTGTTGCCCTGTCTGTGTCTCTTAGGTATGGACACTTCAGAACCACAGCAGATGCAACTGATGTAACTTCATCTTTGGCTGAGTAGCCTCCCCTGAGGTCAAAATGGCCTGTGCAACTTTATCCAAAATTTCAGTTTTCATAGTTCTGCTCACCTCAAGAGCCTTCTTTGCGTTTGAATAGACCTCGTTTCCCTTACATAATTTTAGCTCAACATCATAGGAGACTTTGGCATTGGGAATGGAGAGGGCCACTTAATGTCCTGTTGTGGTATCTTAAATCCAATAATAAAAGGAAGCAAGCGCAATGTCCAATTCTCATGTCCATTACCCGCAAACGCTTCTTTTTTCAAAGCTTGCCGAAATTTTGTGTGGTTTGCTTACTTTGTCTGTGTATCTGTAGGGAAATGACTTTATGCAGTCATTTGGTGAATCAAATGTAATGACATCCTTTGTTATCAGATTTTTCAAACACACAGACAATTCCACAGGAATGATTAATACACTGGGTCTGCCGCCCTATGAACTTATTTTCCTTGTAATACTTCCCCCATCTTGGAAAGACTTGTAGACGTCAGGCAAAGGGTCTTGATCAAATACAATTTTGTCTAAAAAACTCTGCCTGTCTAATAAAACCTCAAGTATCTTACTGACCTATACGTAAACAAAATAATTTTTATCAGCAGGGTTATAAAGATATTCCGTGGGTTGCATAGAAAGAAACAGAGAAGCCAGTTTGTGCTTAAGTATCTCATTATCCACATTTTCCTCAAACTCTTCAACCTCATCTGCACTCACATTATCCTGTGATGACCCTTCAAAATCAACTTGTTCATCATTTGCCTCAAGTGCTGCTTCTTATTTTAGTTCAATAGTCTTCAAGTGAGCAATTTCTATGATTTCGACTTCTATAGGAAGTAAACGTCGGACAAATGTTAGTTTTAAAGGTGCATCTACCAATGGGAAATTGCACAGTTTCCTGATTCTGTAAATGGTGTCCAAGATGCTTCCAAAAAGTCTTTTCATTTTACATTTACATTTAGGCATTTAGCAGACGCTTTTATCCAAAGCGACTTACAAAAGAGGATAACATTCAAGCTACAACACAATGAAAGAACTAACAAGGAGTGCATATTGCTAACATAGAATCTGCACTATTTTAAGTTGAAAGTGCAATAGTGTAACACAGTCTAGAGAAATTAAATTATTAAGTGCATTCTCAAAATGTACGCCAGGAGATATTCTTGGAAGAGCTGAGTCTTCAAGAGTTTCTTGAAGGTGGAGAGGGTATCAGTTGATCTGGTAGCACTTGGGAGGTCATTCCACCAGCGCGGAACCAAGATATGAGAATGCAGTCTGGATTGGTACTCTACGCCAAACAGGTAGGCCTTGTGTGGACATCCGTAGCACAGAATGAAGATAACAGGTGTCCTGTAGACCAGGGAGCTGGGTCATTGTGGGTCACGGTACGGCGTGATCTTCCTGTGGCTTGAACATAGGAAAAACGACGACGAGCACGAGGCAGTGATTGCAGGTCAGTTGGTCCGATCATGCACCTAGTTTTGGCCACTGGTGGAGAACAGACAGGAGTCGATCTGATACGAATTCGTATGTATGGCTTGTAGCTGGGAGACCAGCAGTCAGTTTGAGAGATTTAGTGGCAGAGGTCCTTCACCATGCAGATAATCAGAGAGACATCACTGCAGGTCTCTAAAGTCACATAGTTCACACTGAAATATTGAACTTGGTGTATTTGCTGTCTCTCTGCGTGATCTTGAAAGGTGTGATCTTAGTGCACCGGGTGTTTGAACACACAAATGCACGCTGTGTAATGCACGGCCAGTGAGCACCCCTGTGACGAAGCGACAATGTTTTAGTAGCAACTCTTCAGAAGAACTATCAAACTTGCAGAATTTGCAATGCATACAACTGAAACACAGAAACACAAGAGAAATTCTTAAGACCACTATTTCAATAATATATACATTACCAACATATAATATTTGTTACCATGACATATGAACTTTCAATGTGAAAAAAAATATATTTGTTGACATTATAAACAAACATGGAAACGATCTACATTTTTTTTTAACTGATATATTCCTTATAGTATTTACTGGGAAATCACATATTACATTGTTTTATGTGTAGCCTACAAATTACAGTACTAGATCACTTTAAACCCAAAGACTGAAGCCTATGACAACTGAACAATGGCAAGTTTGTTAGGCACGCTACACTATCCAGTTTTCCACACCTTCACAGCTCTAACTATCGACAAAGTTCATACTCCACGCCCGATGCACCAATGTCTCGTTAAACTGTTGAGGAAGGCTTCTCACAGCCCTCGTCAATGTCCCATTAACGTAAACACTGCAGGCCGGCGGGCAGACATGCATGCACGCACGAACACATCATTCACCAAGTTTAACATGAAACTAACGTCAGCTAGCGACTAAGCTTTTTTTTTTTACACTTGAAAATCCGAGTCTCTCATGCTGCTGTCAGTGCCTTTAATTCGGCTAGCTGTGCTGAACATGGTTGCTCGCATGGCTCACTCAGAATTGTTTCAAAACTGGGGTGCCTTCCACTGTATTACACTATACCCTGCATGTGTCTTATTATCATAGTTATGGCTGGATCCATCCACAAAGTAAATCACTCCTTCCTTTAATGGCTCACTCTCCAAGTCTTCCCTAAGCTTAGAAAACTCCAGTGAGTCGGCTTCACACTCGTGTGGCGCTCCGTCGTACTCTGGGGGAACACAGTCTGCTGGGTTGCCTGCCATGTCACATACCCTGATTGTTACGTCTGGGCAATATGTGAGACTGTAATGGCGAAGTTGTCTCTGTGGGGTAAAACAAAACTTTCCCTGTACTGCCAATTGAACTACTGCATGACTTGTGTAGATGACCACTGGGCATCCCATCGTAATTGCTGATGCCTTCACATATGCAGAATATACTGCCTCCAATCCCTGGATTTATATTTATTAATTTCTTTTATCGTCTTACTCTGCTATCTTTTCTTATGTGATTCTATTGAGTCCCCTAATTACTGTTATTCCAGCTGCTATTCCTTGATCCAATTTCTGATCTACTCCCCCAGAGACAGTTATCACTAGTCCCACAATAAAGACTATGCTTGCTATTATCCAACCAACTATTAGACAGTGAAATATAAACTTTGGAATGGATCCGCCATATAGATTCACCGTCTTATTTTACTCTCTATCCATAGTCTTCTTGTTCAAATTCCCACCTTAGATAATTCAGCTCCCCTCTTGGGGTTCTATATTTTATTTCAAAATCAGTTCCCTTTTCTACGTCTGTCACCTGTACCCAAAATTTGTTTTTTCTTCTTGCACTATGTCTATCTTTCTCTTCTTTTCTGGAATTACTACCTTTGTTATTTATTTATTTATTCATTTACATTTTTTTAATCACTCATATACTTAGTTTATTTCCTTAATCTATTTTATTATAATCCTCTATTCCTTTCTCCTATCTTGCTTTCCTCTAACCAGACTTCCTGCTCTATTAACCGTGGCACACCTTTTAATCAGTTTTTTTTTTCTTTTTATTATTTTTTCTGTTGAATCAAGGCATACAGACAGTATAGCTCAAGGTTACATTTCACATGCATATGCAAATCTCTATTAAATTTTCATCAATTGAATCTTTGAATCAATTACTTTAGCATAAACACAATTATCCTGGGAGAGCAGAGTTTACACACATCTGTACTTCCTTTTTGAGCCACCCTCCCTACACAGTTGACCCATCAAAGCATCTTTTATTTGGTCCTCAACTTGAAGTATCATGCATGCTTCTTCAATGATACGTTGGAGGGCCTGCTCTTTCCTGTCTGTGGTAAGCTCACTCCTCCTTTCTCTATCCTCCTTTCTAGCTCTAATGTTTACTTCTAGTGGGGGTCTGTCTTCACTCCTCAGCACAGTAATCTCCACCCCTTCTTTCAGCCCAGGCAGCCACCACCCATTTTCTGGTAATCTCCCTTTCTCTTCTATCCCACTACGCGTCCCAATCTCTAATTTCTCCGCTGACCGGGATTCCCCTATTTGCTGGCTTCTCCTTCTTATAGGTGGGCCAGTTGACAGGGTGAGTCTCCCCCACTGTCAGACTTTTTATATCTCTCTCAATTACTTCCTCAAACACTTCTTCTATTTCTTCATTAGCCAGACTTCCCTTTATTCTTTCTTTTAATTCTTCTAACCTTGTCTCCACTATTGCTTCAAAGCACACTAATTTCTTCTCTAGATCATGCTCCTCATCTCCTTTTTCTCTGTCACTCTCAATGTCACTTTCTACACTCTCAGGCTTATTCCTTAATAAGAGTGAGTTTTCCACTGGCTCCTCTGCTTCAGGCTCCTGCTCTCCTTCACTTTCTATTGGGGAAATATATCCTACTCCTTCTTGTTCAAACTCACCATCACTATCCCAGCAGTTGTTAATAGTTTCCTGTCTTTCTTCAATCTCTGCTTTGCCTTGCTCTTTTCCCTCCACAGAGGGTTGTCTCAAGCTCATCTAACATACGGGCGTCCCCGTAGACAGACAAAGAAAAACACATATAACATACACTTAGTTTTTCGTTCAATCTCCACACAGCGTATTACCACACCATTCATAACAAGCCTTTTCTTAATATATATATATATATATATATATATATATATACATATATAGGTTTTCCAGTTTCCCTGAACTGCTGCACGAGAAAGTTACAACCCATTTTTTCTTGTATTGGTTTTATTTTCTTAACCACAATACATTTTTAATTCAGATTAATTAAAATTCAGGGTCATGTGTCTGTAAGTTTATTCCCCACCTTTGATTGGTGATCTGAACCCTCTTCATGGAAATTTCAAAAGATCTTCATGAATACGTTAATTGTCTACAACAAGTCTTTATTTATAAACATAGCAGCACCACTAATTAACCACATTAACCTGGTGTTTTGTTTTACATCTCTATTATGTTACTTTATTTCCTATTTGTACCACTAGGTGGTGTCAGTCTCCCCTGCAATCTGAAGCAGACACATTAAATGGTCCCACCATTTTTTGCCTCCAAATAAGTCCAGCTCTGAATCGGAGAGAAGAGAAATGAGAAAAGGATATCATCAGGCTGAACAAACATCTGCTCTCTTTCACACACCTAACGCCTGTCAGGTGCAACAAGCAATCTCAGTACAACTGTCTACTCTTTGTCCCTTTGTAAACCACCGCTGATGCCTCAGGCATTGAACCTTCTGAAAAGATAGCAGCCTCTTGAAGACTACAGTAAGATCCTTTATATATGCATCGGTTTCACCTAACATTTGCACTGCAGTGGGAAAGACCAAATTTGAAGAAACCTCTCTGCCAGTGTTTTTTTGCTACATGTTTTCAGTTTTTTGAAGTGCGTGTGTGTGACAAATTCTAAACCAAAGACAGAGACTGAAAAAAAATATATGTTAATAAAATGATTGTCACAAATACTCTGTACATAGGCTATTGTTTGTTTATTGAAACACAGAGAAGTCGACCCTGCTTTCTGCAGGTGGTTAATTTGTCAAGTGGGAAGTCCTAGAACGCAGAGGATGGGTGGTTCTGGCGACTCAAAAGGAGGGAGGGGGGAGCTGCTGTCTTTCGTTGAGACACAATGTCCTTTGTCTAAAGATCACAGTCGTAGTCAACAGAATAACAATTTAAATACATTAAAATGATAAAGCCTAGGGCTTTTTGAGAGTGAATGGGCCATCTTCCCCATCTCCTTATCGCCTTTTCTTGTTCACATCCACCTCATTGCAGCCTGCATCACACAGTTTTGCCCTGTAGTTGCCGATCTTGTACCTGAGACTCATAAGCCATGCATCACAGCCTGTTGCCCTGTCTGTGTCTCTTAGGTATGGACACTTCAGAACCACAGCAGATGCAACTGATGTAACTTCATCTTTGGCTGAGTAGCCTCCCCTGAGGTCAAAATGGCCTGTGCAACTTTATCCAAAATTTCAGTTTTCATAGTTCTGCTCACCTCAAGAGCCTTCTTTGCGTTTGAATAGACCTCGTTTCCCTTACATAATTTTAGCTCAACATCATAGGAGAGCTTTGGCATTGGGAATGGAGAGGGCCACTTAATGTCCTGTTGTGGTATCTTAAATCCAATAATAAAAGGAAGCAAGCGCAATGTCCAATTCTCATGTCCATTACCGCAAACGCTTCTTTTTTCAAAGCTTGCCGAAATTTTGTGTGGTTTGCTTACTTTGTCTGTGTATCTGTAGGGAAATGACTTTATGCAGTCATTTGGTGAATCAAATGTAATGACATCCTTTGTTATCAGATTTTTCAAACACACAGACAATTCCACAGGAATGATTAATACACTGGGTCTGCCGCCCTATGAACTTATTTTCCTTGTAATACTTCCCCCATCTTGGAAAGACTTGTAGACGTCAGGCAAAGGGTCTTGATCAAATACAATTTTGTCTAAAAAACTCTGCCTGTCTAAATAAAACCTCAAGTATCTTACTGACCTATACGTAAACAAAATAATTTTTATCAGCAGGGTTATAAAGATATTCCGTGGGTTGCATAGAAAGAAACAGAGAAGCCAGTTTGTGCTTAAGTATCTCATTATCCACATTTTCCTCAAACTCTTCAACCTCATCTGCACTCACATTATCCTGTGATGACCCTTCAAAATCAACTTGTTCATCATTTGCCTCAAGTGCTGCTTCTTATTTTAGTTCAATAGTCTTCAAGTGAGCAATTTCTATGATTTCGACTTCTATAGGAAGTAAACGTCGGACAAATGTTAGTTTTAAAGGTGCATCTACCAATGGGAAATTGCACAGTTTCCTGATTCTGTAAATGGTGTCCAAGATGCTTCCAAAAAGTCTTTTCATTTACATTTACATTTAGGCATTTAGCAGACGCTTTTATCCAAAGCGACTTACAAAAGAGGATAACATTCAAGCTACAACACAATGAAAGAACTAACAAGGAGTGCATATTGCTAACATAGAATCTGCACTATTTTAAGTTGAAAGTGCAATAGTGTAACACAGTCTAGAGAAATTAAATTATTAAGTGCATTCTCAAAATTTACGCCAGGAGATATTCTTGGAAGAGCTGAGTCTTCAAGAGTTTCTTGAAGGTGGAGAGGGTATCAGTTGATCTGGTAGCACTTGGGAGGTCATTCCACCAGCGCGGAACCAGATATGAGAAGAGTCTGGATTGATCTGCACAAGGTGTTGGCCGTGCAAGAAAACGTTCCTTAGAGGAGCGTAGCGGTCGTCGGGTGACATAGGGCTTCAGAAGAGTATTCAAGTAGATGGGAGCAGAGCCATCATTCACCCTGTTGGCCACCATAAGTGCCTTGAATTTAATGCGAGCAGCCAAGGGCAACCAGTGAAGTTCAATGAACAGAGGTGTGAGATGAACAGAGAGACATCACTGCAGGTCTCTAAAGTCACATAGTTCACACTGAAATATTGAACTTGGTGTATTTGCTGTCTCTCTGCGTGATCTTGAAAGGTGTGATCTTAGTGCACCGGGTGTTTTGAACACACAAATGCACGCTGTGTAAATGCACGGCCAGTGAGCACCCCTGTGACGAAGGCGACAATGTTTTAGTAGCAACTCTTCAGAAGAACTATCAAACTTGCAGAATTTGCAATGCATACAACTGAAACACAGAAACACAAGAGAAATTCTTAAGACACTATTTCAATAATATATACATTACCAACATATAATATTTGTTACCATGACATATGAACTTTCAATGTGAAAAAAAATATATTTGTTGACATTATAAACAAACATGGAAACGATCTACATTTTTTTAACTGATATATTCCTTATAGTATTTACTGTGAAATCACATATTACATTGTTTTCATGTGTAGCCTACAAATTACAGTACTAGATCACTTTAAACCCAAAGACTGAAGCCTATGACAACTGAACAATGGCAAGTTTGTTAGGCACGCTACACTATCCAGTTTTCCACACCTTCACAGCTCTAACTATCGACAAAGCTCATACTCCACGCCCGATGCACCAATGTCTTTGTTAAACTGTTGAGGAAGGCTTCTCACAGCCCTCGTCAATGTCCCATTAACGTAAACTGCAGGCCGGCGGGCAGACATGCATGCACGCACGAACACATCATTCACCAAGTTTAACATGAAACTAACGTCAGCTAGCGACTAAGCTTTTTTTTTTTACACTTGAAAATCCGAGTCTCTACATGCTGCTGTCAGTGCCTTTAATTCGGCTAGCTGTGCTGAACATGTTTGCTCGCATGGCTCACTCAGAATTGTTTCAAACTGGGGTGCCTTCCACTGTATTACACTATACCCTGCATGTGTCTTATTATCATAGTTATGGCTGGATCCATCCACAAAGTAAATCACTCCTTCCTTTAATGGCTCACTCTCCAAGTCTTCCCTAAGCTTAGAAAACTCCAGTGAGTCGGCTTCACACTCGTGTGGCGCTCCGTCGTACTCTGGGGGAACACAGTCTGCTGGGTTGCCTGCCATGTCACATACCCTGATTGTTACATCTGGGCAATATGTGAGACTGTAATGGCGAAGCTGTCTCTGTGGGGTAAAACAAAACTTTCCCTGTTCTGCCAATTGAACTACTGCATGACTTCAGTAGATGACCACTGGCCATCCCATCGTAATTGCTGATGCCTTCACATATGCAGAATATACTGCCTCCAATCCCTGGATTTATATTTATTAATTTCTTTTATTGTCTTACTCTGCTATCTTTTCTTATGCGATTCTATTGAATCCCCTGAATTACTGTTATTCCAGCTGCTATTCCCTTGATCCAATTTCTGATCTACTCCCCCAGAGACAGTTATCACTAGTCCCACAATAAAGACTATGCTTGCTATTATCCAACCAACTACTAGACAGTGAAATATAAACTTTGGAATGGATCCGCCATATAGATTCACCGTCTTATTTTACTCTCTATCCATAGTCTTCTTGTTCAAATTCCCACCTTAGATAATTCAGCACCCCTCTTGGGGTTCTATATTTTATTTCAAAATCAGTTCCCTTTTCTATGTCTGTCACCTGTACCCAAAATGTGTTTTTTCTTCTTGCACTATTTCTATCTTTCTCTTCTTTTCTGGAATTACTACTTCCACTTTTGTTATTTATTTATTTATTTATTCATTTAAATTTTTTTAATCACTCATATACTTAGTTTATTTCCTTAATCTGTTTTATTATAATCCTCTATTCCTTTCTCCTATCTTGCTTTTCTCTAACCAGACTTCCTGCTCTATTAACCGTGGGCACACCTTTTAATCAGTTTTTTTTTTCTTTTATTATTTTTTCTGTTGAATCAAGGCATACAGACAGTATAGCTCAAGGTTAGATTTTACATGCATATGCAAATCTCTATCAAATTTTCATCAATTGAATCTTTGAATCAATTACTTTAGCATAAACACAATTATCCTGGGAGAGCAGAGTTTACACACATCTGTACTTCCTTTTTGAGCCACCCTCCCTACACAGTTGACCCATCAAAGCATCTTTTATTTGGTCCTCAACTTGAAGTATCATGCATGCTTCTTCAATGATACGTTGGAGGGCCTGCTCTTTCCTGTCTGTGGTGAGCTCACTCCTCCTCTCTCTATCCTCCTTTCTAGCTCTAATGTTTACTTCTAGTGGGGGTCTGTCTTCACTCCTCAGCACAGTAATCTCCACCCCTTCTTTCAGCCCAGGCAGCCACCACCCATTTTCTGGTAATCTCCCTTTCTCTTCTATCCCACTACGCGTCCCAATCACTAATTTCTCCGCTGACCGGGATTCCCCTATTTGCTGGCTTCTCCTTCTTATAGGTAGGCCAGTTGACAGGGTGAGTCTCCCCCACTGTCTCAGACTTTTTATATCTCTCTCAATTACTTCCTCAAACACTTCTTCTATTTCTTCATTAGCCAGACTTCCCTTTATTCTTTCTTTTAATTCTTCTAACCTTGTCTCCACTATTGCTTCAAAGCACACTAATTTCTTCTCTAGATCATGCTCCTCATCTCCTTTTTCTCTGTCACTCTCAATGTCACTTTCTACACACTCAGGCTTATTCCTTAATAAGAGTGAGTTTTCCACTCGCTCCTCTGCTTCAGGCTCCTGCTCTCCTTCACTTTCTATTGGGGAAATATATCCTACTCCTTCTTGTTCAAACTCACCATCACTATCCCAGCAGTTGTTAATAGTTTCCTGTCTTTCTTCAATCTCTCCTTTGCCCTGCTCTTTTCCTCCACAGAGGGTTGTCTCAAGCTCATCTAACATACGGGCGCCCCGTAGACAGACAAAGAAAAACACATATAACATACACTTAGTTTTTGTTCAATCTCCACACAGCGTATTACCACACCATTCATAACAAGCCTTTTCTTAATACATATATATATATATATATATATATATATATATATAGGTTTTCCCAGTTTCCCTGAACTGCTGCACGAGAAAGTTACAACCACTTTTTCTTGTATTGGTTTTATTTTCCTAACCACAATACATTTTTAATTCAGATTAATTAAAATTCAGGGTCATGTGTCTGTAAGTTTATTCCCCACCTTTGATTGGTGATCTGAACCCTCTTCATGGAAATTTCAAAAGATCTTCATGAATACGTTAATTGTCTACAACAAGTCTTTATTTATAAACATAGCAGCACCACTAATTAACACCTGTTTTTTTGTTTTACATCTCTATCATGTTACTTTATTTCCTATTTGTACCACTAGGTGGTGTCAGTCTCCCCTGCAATCTGAAGCAGACACATTAAAGGGTCCCACCATTTTTTGCCCCCAAATAAGCCCGGCTCTGAATCGGAGAGAAGAGAAATGAGAAAAGGATATCATCAGGCTGAACAAACATCTGCTCTCTTTCACACACCTAACGCCTGTCAGGTGCAACAAGCAATCTCAGTACAACTGTCTACTCTTTGTCCCTTTGTAAACCACCGCTGATGCCTCAGACATTGCACCTTCTGAAAAGATAGCAGCCTCTTGAAGACTACAGTAAGATCCTTTATATATGCATCGGTTTTACCTAACATTTGCACTGCAGAGGGAAACACCAAATTTGAAGAAACCTCTTTGCCAGTGTTTTTTTGCTACATGTTTTCAGTTTTTGGAAGTGTGTGTGTGTGTTGTGTGTGACAAATTCTAAACCGAAGACACAGACTGAAAAAAAATATATGTTAATAAAATGATTGTCACAAATACTCTGTACATAGGCTATTGTTTGTTTATTGAAACACAGAGAAGTCAACCCTGCTTTCTGCAGGTGGTTAATTTGTCAAGTGGGAAGTCCTAGAACGCAGAAGATGGGTGGTTCTGGCGACTCAAAAGAAGGGAGGGGGGAGTTGCTGTCTTTCATTGAGATACAATGTCCTTTGTCTAAAGATCACACACACAAATAAATAAATTGTAAAATTCAGACTTAGTTATGACATGTAAAACTTGTTTGTTTAGCTATTATTAGAAAATATGGTCTATACAGTGCTGTTTGAAGCTGTGAAACCTTTGGAATTATATTTTTTGGCATTAATGGCTCATAAAATGTGATCATTTCATCCAAGTCACTGGTATGGACAGACAAAATTTTGAGTCTGAGCATAAAAGTAAAGTTTACATTTCACATCTAGAAAAAATTAATAATAGATTTACAATGCCTGAGTATGTTGATAGTCCACAGTGCTACAAGCAGAAAGTTTTGTGGAATGAGAAAACAATGAACAGTATGCCATTGAAAGTGCACATGATGTGAAGTATGAATGTTATCAATGAAGACAAAACGTATGTCTCACATGTATGAAGCTCATGTGAGGTTTTACGACCAATTAATGCAGATAACCAGGTAACTCCAAAGGCAAGGGTTCACATAGATACTCCTCTTCAGGGACCTTACTCACCTCTTCATCGAGGTTATCCAGTACGTCTTCCATCACTGGACCAAATGCTCCCTTCCTTGCCCGGTAGAGCTTTGATAGGCATTTGACATATTTGTCAAGTGATGCACAGGAAGTTACCAGGAAGTTCTTGCCTGTGATTCAATGGAATTCTTCAGATACCTGAAAACATGAAAACAATGATCATAATAACTTCATAACCTTTTCCCACCCATTTCACTGACAAAATGTCAAAATGTTTCAATGACCCTGAGTGATATTTCCATTACTTTTGTCTAAAAGCAAGTAGACAGAATCATCAAATTCTGTAGCCAATTAAAATCATAAACCAATATGTTGTCCATCTTTAGCCTAAACCTTAATTGAAGTTCAAATTTATGACTTCCAGGCCTAGAGAATAGGTGTGTTTAATTCCAAGACTTTTCCAAGTTTTCCACAATCGTAGGCAACAGAATAACAATTTAAATACAATTAAAATGATAAAGCCTTACCTCGTCCAGTGAAAACAGCGCAGGCCATCTCTCCTGGACCTCTGACACCATAAGCTGCATCTCCACAATTTCCTTACGTCGTAGGGAAAGGGTCAGCCCCATTTTCTGCCTCATCTCGGTCGTGTTTCTTTTCTTTTTTTTCCTCCTCTTCAAGTGAATAATCGTCATGGTGTTCTGGGTAGTCTGGGACGTAATTGACTTCTCCCCGTTTGGGCTTTTTGAGAGTGAATGGGCCATCTTCCCCATCTCCTTATCGCCTTTTCCTGTTCACATCCACCTCATTGCAGCCTGCATCACACAGTTTTGCCCTGTAGTTGCCGATCTTGTACCTGAGACTCATAAGCCATGCATCACAGCCTGTTGCCCTGTCTGTGTCTCTTAGGTATGGATACTTGAGAACCACAGCAGATGCAACTGATGTAACTTCATCTTTGGCTGAGTAGCCTCCTCTGAGGTCAAAATGGCCTGTGCAACTGTATCCAAAATTTCAGTTTTCATAGTTCTGCTCACCTCAAGAGCCTTCTTTGCTTTTGAATACACCTCGTTTCCCTTACATAATTTTAGCTCAACGTCATAGGAGAGCTTTGGCATGGGGAATGGAAAGGGCACTTAATGTCCTGTCTTAATGTGTTCTTGACAGAATCAGCAGAACTGCCATCGGTCTGGATAGAAGTGCTAGGCCTGAAATCTTCTGAATGAACACTGGCTGTGTCCAAGGAGAAGATTGATCCACTGATGGAATGGTCAGATTGGGTGCAAAGAGAAGAAGGGAGGGAAGAGTTCCACATAATATGTAGGACAGCACATTCCTCTGGTAAATCCGACATTGTGGTCAACAGGCATAAAGAATTTCCGAAATCAGGATCTTGAAATTGAAGTGTGAAATCTCTCTCGAGTGGAAGTCTTTCTTTAAGTACCTCAATCAGCTGGTCCACAGATTCTGGTAGTTCTTCCAGATGGACTCGTCTGGCTTATTTGGGGGAGAGGACTATCCGAAGTAACAAACCCTAGAAAGAAGGCAAAAAGCAGAAACCAGATTTACCACAGATAACCACAATGTTACTTATAATGACACTGCATATAGTCTCTCTCTCTCTCTCTCTCTCTCTCTTTAGCAACATACCATTTTCAGTTGATTTAATTGAGAAGGAAAGTCCTTGCCGTCACCATCAATTTCGCACCAACTTTATACAATTGTAGAGGATGGTAATCAGTCAGCACATCTGCCAGTCAGCACTTCCCAAATGGTAAGCCCACATATGCTGGTGTTTTGAGGAAAGGGTGAGCAGCACATTTTTCCAATTCTGTATCACGCACCATCTGTGTCACGGACCACCTAAAAAAAAAACTTTGTTTGGGCCTCAATTCTCATTGTCGAAAAATCCACCACTGGCCCATAACAGCAAATTACATTAGGGGTAATGGTCAATAAAGTGTTGTTTTTTACTTTAGTCGAAAGTCTGGAAAGGTACTAGTCAACAACTTGCAGTGATCTTTAAGTTTAGAGGACAAATAGCACAATGCTTCTGCTGACAGTGTGTGTGAAACAACGTAAGAGCCTTAAGGTCCATTAAAATCTCCCAAGCAGGCTCATGTTGTGGTATCTTAAATCCAATAATAAAAGGAAGCAAGCGCAATGTCCAATTCTCATGTCCATTACCGCAAACGCTTCTTTTTTCAAAGCTTGCCGAAATTTTGTGTGGTTTGCTTACTTTGTCTGTGTATCTGTAGGGAAATGACTTTAGGCAGTCATTTGGTGAATCAAATGTAATGAGACCCTTTGTTATCAGATTTTTCAAACACACAGACAATTCCACAGGAATGATTAATACACTGGGTCTGCCACCCTATGAACTTATTTTCCTTGTAATACTTCCCCCATCTTGGAAAGACTTGTAGACGTCAGGCAAAGGGTCTTGATCAAATACAATTTTGTATAAAAAACTCTGTATAAATAAAACCTCAAGTATCTTACTGACCTATACGTAAACAAAATAAGTTTTATCAGCAGGGTTATAAAGATATTCCGTGGGTTGCATAGAAAGAAACAGAGAAGCCAGTTTGTGCTTAAGTATCTCATTATCCACATTTTCCTCAAACTCTTCAACCTCATCTGCACTCACATTATCCTGTGATGACCCTTCAAAATCAACTTGTTCATCATTTGCCTCAAGTGCTGCTTCTTATTTTAGTTCGATAGTCTTCAAGTGAGCAATTTCTATGATTTCGACTTCTATGGGAAGTAAACGTCGGACGAATGTTAGTTTTAAAGGTGCATCTACCAATGGGACATTGCACAGTTTCCTGATTCTGTAAAAGGTGTCCAAGATGCTTCCAAAAAGTCTTTTCATTTACATTTACATTTAGGCATTTAGCAGACACTTTTATCCAAAGCGACTTACAAAAGAGGATAACATTCAAGCTACAACACAATGAAAGAACTAACAAGGAGTGCATATTGCTAACATAGAATCTGCACTATTTTAAGTTGAAAGTGCAATAGTGTAACACAGTGTAGAGAAATTAAATTATTAAGTGCATTCTCAAAATTTACGCCAG
Source organism: Tenualosa ilisha (assembly GCA_015244755.2). Lineage (NCBI taxonomy): Eukaryota > Metazoa > Chordata > Actinopteri > Clupeiformes > Clupeidae > Tenualosa > Tenualosa ilisha. The sequence goes on along the minus strand of PYXC01002113.1, from coordinate 11,024 downwards.
GAGATATTCTTGGAAGAGCTGAGTCTTCACGAGTTTCTTGAAGGTGGAGAGGGTATCAGTTGATCTGGTAGCACTTGGGAGGTCATTCCACCAGCGCGGAACCAGATATGAGAAGAGTCTGGATTGACCTGCACAAGGTGTTGGCCGTGCAAGAAAACGTTCCTTAGAGGAGCGTAGCGGTCGTCGGGTGACATAGGGCTTCAGAAGAGTATTCAAGTAGATGGGAGCAGAGCCATCATTCACCCTGTAGGCCACCATAAGTGCCTTGAATTTAATGCGAGCAGCCAAGGGCAACCAGTGAAGTTCAATGAACAGAGGTGTGACATGTGCCCTTTTTGGCTGGTTCAAGACCAGACGTGCAGCTGCATTCTGGATCATCTGTAGTGGTCTCACCGCACAGGCTGGTAGGCCTGATAGGAGGACATTGCAGTAGTCAAGACGAGAGATAACCAGGGTCTGAACCAGGAGCTGGGTTGCATGTTGGGTTAGGTATGGCCTGATCTTCCTTATGTTGAATAGGGAAAAACGGCACGACCGAGCCACAGAGGCAACGTGATCTGCAAAGGTCAGTTGGTCATCGATCATGACACCTAGGTTTCTTGCCACTTTGGTGGGAGAAACAGACAGGCAGTCGATCTTGATACCGATGTTGTGATGTATGGCTTGTTTGGCTGGGAGGACCAGCAGTTCAGTTTTGGAGAGATTTAGTTGGCGGTGATGTCCTTTCATCCATGCAGATATATCAGAGAGACATCACTGCAGGTCTCTAAAGTCACATAGTTCACACTGAAATATTGAACTTGGTGTATTTGCTGTCTCTCTGCGTGATCTTGAAAGGTGTGATCTTAGTGCACCGGGTGTTTTGAACACACAAATGCACGCTGTGTAAATGCACGACCAGTGAGCACCCCTGTGACGAAGGCAACAATGTTTTAGTAGCAACTCTTCAGAAGAACTATCAAACTTGCAGAATTTGCAATGCATGCAACTGAAACACAGAAACACAAGAGAAATTCTTAAGACACTATTTCAATAATATATACATTACCAACATATAATATTTGTTACCATGACATATGAACTTTCAATGTGAAAAAAAAATATATTTGTTGACATTATAAACAAACATGGAAACGATCTACATTTTTTTAACTGATATATTCCTTATAGTATTTACTGTGAAATCACATATTACATTGTTTTCATGTGTAGCCTACAAATTACAGTACTAGATCACTTTAAACCCAAAGACTGAAGCCTCTTGTTCTGTCCCTAGGTTTGTGGTTAATATCGCCTGTTATACGGTAGAATACTGCCACCTCGTGGCCAAACTATGTATCTTTTTAAGTCGGAAAATATACTTGCAGTTTCGTCATTGTACGAATGGGAGAAAACAGAAAAACCTCCGTTGCTCGACATTGCTCACTGCATGCGCTTGATACAGGACAATCTGTAAGTTTATCTTGTAACTTAGTTTAACTACAAGTGATAATGTAACTTTAGGTTTAAATGTTCAAGTTTGTAATTGTGTATGAGACTGAATGTTGAGAAAATGTTATGCTAGCTAATAATCCTGAGAAACTTAGCACTGAACCCGAAATGGTTACCTCAGTTTAACTTTATAGTGTGTGTAAAGAATGTACACTGTAGATTGAAATGTACCTTTATTTTGTATGTTTTCAGTTTCACAAAAAGAAAAAAGACGAAAACAGTGGTTCAAGTAAACACTCTGAAAGCTTCTTCAGACTCCTGGATCATATTTTTTCTTGTTTAGCTCGCTGTCTAGGCTGTGTAGGTCACATAGCTGAGGGCAGAAGAGTGAAAAGATTAGTCAACACATCAAGTTAATCACCAAGATCTACATCTCCAATAAGTTAAGATGTCCAGTGTAGATGGTACCCCTCCCCTCTCCCAGTTGGAGATTAGGTCAGAGTGTGGTTCAACTAAAACATCAACTTCACGCAGGTCAAGCAGGTCAAGTGCAAGCCTGGTTGCAGCCCAAGCACGAGCAGCAGCTGAAGCCGCCCTCACCAAAGCTGAGTTTGCAAAACGCCAAATCGACATTGAGGTTGAGAAGGCACGGATTGAAGCAAGGCTGAATGCTCTAAAGCAGGAGGGTGAGGCTGAAGCAGCCCTCGCTGCAGCAAGAGTCCTTGAGGCAGCAGCTGAAGGCCCTGATGACCATGAACGGACCATTCCAGCTATCCCTCTAACACCTGAGCCAGTCAAACGTATTGAAGAATATATCAAAACTCACTTTAATGAAGGGCCTGAATTCAAAAGGGAAGAAAGACCCCAGGGAAAGTCTCAGCCTGAGTATCACAGTGCATCACAACCAGCTACTCCGTACACACCTGGGTGGGCTACAGTGAACCCGGCTGGATGGCAGCCATATCAAGCCCCACCTGTCTTCAACATAGATGCCAGAACAGACAACAGACATTCACAAAGCAGATCCATGTCCAGAACAGCAGAAATCTCAGATCTCGCCACCTACCTTGCGCGCCGTGATCTTCTGACATCCGGGTTCAAAGTCTTTGACAACAAACCAGAGACATACATATCCTGGAAGTCTATGTTCTGCAATGGCATTGAAGGACTAAACCTCAAAGCCAGTGAAGAGCTTGATCTACTCACAAAATGGCTTGATGGAGAGTCGCTTCAACATGCCCTGAGGATTAGAGCAGTCCATGTGAACAATTCAGAGACAGGCCTGCGCCGTCTGTGGCAACGGCTGGACAAGAATTACGGCTCATCAGAAGCTATTGAAGCATCCCTGTTTAAACGTCTGGAGAGTTTCCCCAGGATCTTCTACAAAGACAACCACCTACTGCAAGAGCTCGCTGACCTTCTTCTTGAGCTACAAGCAGCAAAGAATGAGGGTTATCTACCAGGCCTCAGTTTTCTTGACACATCAAGAGGAATAAACCCCATTGTAGAAAAGCTTCCAAACAATCTCCAAGAGTCATGGATCAAGCAAGGAACAAGATACAAGAAAGAGCATAATGCCATTTATCCACCTTTTTCTTATTTTGTTGAGTTTGTGAACAGTCATGCTGAAATGAAAACGGATCCAAGCTTTATGCTACAAGGCTACAGCACACCACATACCAAAACAGAAAAGGCACTAGCAAAGCAGACAAAGATTAGAACACCCATCACAGCAAACAAAATAGAAATTGACACACCTGATGCAAATGCTAACGCGCCACCCCTTGACCCAGATAAACAATGTCCCATTCATAAGAAGCCACATTCACTCGCTAAATGTAGGGGCTTTAGAATGAAGACATTGGAGGAGAGGAAAGGTTTTCTCAAAGAGCATTCAATCTGCTACAAATGTTGCATATCTACAGAGCATAGGGCCAAAGACTGTAAAGCGGTGATTCGCTGTTCAGAGTGCCTCAGCAATAGCCACGTGTCAGCACTGCACGCTGGCCCACCGCCTTGGTCAGGGAAGGATCCAAAGACACCTACAGAGGGTCAAGGCGGGGAGCAGGACACCCCAAACTCCATTGAAACCTCATCCAGCTGCACAGAGGTATGTGGAAAGGGGCTGCAAGGAAAGTCGTGCTCGAAAATTTGCCTGGTCTACGTTTATCCTAGCAAGTTTCCTGAAAAGAAGAAGAAAATGTATGCAATGTTACATGACCAGAGCAATGTATCACTGGCCAGGTCTTCATTTTTTGATATGTTTGATGTACAAGGTGAAACCTTGCCGTATACAATGAAGACATGCTCTGGCACAACGAATACCAGCGGAAGAAGAGTCAGTGGTTTCATCATTGAGGGGATGGATGGGAAAGTGTCCATGCCATTACCGACACTCACTGAATGTAACCAGATTCCTGATAACAGGAAAGAGATACCGACCCCTGAGGTTGCAGTTCATCACCCTCATCTGAAGTTTGTTGCGTCTCTGATACCCCCAGTGGATCCCTCTGCAGAGATCCTTCTCCTCCTAGGCAGGGATATCATTCGAGCACACAAGGTACGCAGTCAGGTGAATGGCCCACATGATGCACCTTACGCTCAATGCCTTGATCTAGGGTGGGTGATCATAGGGGACGTTTGCCTCGTGGGAGCTCATAAACCCACTGTGAACTCTTTCAAGACAAGCATACTCGAAAATGGACGACCCAGTTTTCTCACCCCCTGCGAGAGCAGAATTCATATCAAGGAGAGGTTCGCAGACAGCGGCCTCCTCTGTGAAAATAAGCAGACTAAAGATGATGTAGGCAAACTCATCTTCAAGCAAACAGCAGATGACGATAAGCTGGCGTTTTCCCGAGAAGACCAGATATTTCTGGATATCATGAACAAATAATTCTATAAAGATGAGGCTAATAATTGGGTGGCTCCACTCCCTTTTCGCTCCGCTCGACAGCGCTTGCCCAATAACAGAGGTCAAGCTGTCCATCGTCTAATGTCTCTCCGTTGGACACTGAAAAAGAACACAGAGATGAAAGATCATTATGTAGAGTTTATGGAGAAGATGTTTAGCAAGAACCATGCAGAACATGCCTCTCCCATTAGCGCTAGAAAAGAATGCTGGTATCTCCCAAGCTTCGGCATTTACCATCCACAAAAGCCGGGAAAAATCCGGATAGTCTTTGACTCGAGTGCTCAGTGCAACAATGTATCCCTTAACAATGTGTTGCTCAAGGGCCCAGACCTCAACAACACCCTGGTCGGCGTGCTCATCAGATTCAGACACGAACCATATGCGGTGATGGCAGACGTGGAGCAAATGTTCCACAACTTCGTCGTCAAAGAAGAACATCGGGATTATCTTCGGTTCTTGTGGTTTCAGAACCACGACATGGATGGAGACATTGCAGAGTTTCGAATGAGGGTCCATGTATTTGGAAACTGCCCATCGCCATCAGTTGCTATCTATGGCCTAAAAAGGACTGCCATTGAAGGTGAGAAAGAATACGGAAGTGATGCAAGGATGTTCATTGAGCGCCACTTTTATGTGGATGATGGACTGAAATCCTTCTCTTCAGAGATTGAGGCTATTGATGTGCTGCGCAGAACTCAAAAAATGCTGGCACAATCAAATATACGCCTGCACAAGATTTCATCCAACAGTTCGACCATCACAAGCGCCTTTCCAGATGAAGATCTGGCCACCAGGCTGCAGGGCCTGGATCTTGGACAAAGTACACCATCTATGCAGCGTACCCTAGGATTAGGGTGGGACCTGCCCACAGACTTGTTCATGTTTCAGGTGACCAGCAGTGAGAAGCCATTTACGAGGCGTGGGGTGCTGTCGGTCATCAACAGCCTATTTGACCCCCTTGGCTTTGCTGTGCCTGTCAGCATTGAAGGTTGCGCCATTCTGAGAGATATCTCTTCTGATGTCTGTGACTGGGACGAACAGCTGCCAAAGGAAAAGCAAGATATGTGGGAAAGGTGGAGAGAGTCTCTTAAGCACTTACAGCAGCTGTGCATCCCAAGGAGGTACACTTCAATCCCCTCGTCTGCAGCACAGAGGAAAGAGGTAATCATTTTCTGTGATGCATCCATAAAAGCAGTGAGTGCTGTTGCCTACCTGAAGCTTACCAACGTTGATGGTTACAGTGAAGTGAGTTTCCTCTTTGGTAGAGCAAGACTTGCTCCAAAACCAGACATCACTATCCCAAGACTGGAGCTCTGCGCCGCAGTGCTGGCTGTAGAAGTAGCAGAATTAGTTCAAGAAGAGCTAGACATTGATGTAGATGAAGTAAAGTTCTTTACAGACTCAAAAGTGGTACTAGGCTACATCTTTAATGAGAAGAGACGTTTTTATGTCTACGTCCATAATCGAGTAGAACGCATCAGGCGATCCACGCAGACACATCAGTGGCATTTTGTGCCCACTCATTTAAATCCAGCTGATCATGCCACAAGAGCACTGCCTGCCGACCAGCTCCTTCTCTCCACATGGCTGAGTGGACCTGCCTTCCTCACACACTTGAAACAAAGTCGAACACAGGAGGAACCCTTCAGCCTTGTTGACCCCGATGTGGATCCAGAGCTGCGGCCAGAGGTCGTGACTTGTATCACCACTCTATCAGAAGGTAAACTAGGAAGTGCTAGATTTGAAAGATTTTCTAGTTGGAACATTCTGCTAAAAGCCATTGCTAGACTGAGGCACATTGCCAAGTGCTTTAAAGACAGGCAAGAGAATGTATGTCATGGCTGGCATAAATGTAGCTTGAACCTTGGTGAAGACCAGCTTCATCAGGCTAAAGTCACGGTCATTCACACTGTTCAGAGAGAGATATTCGCTGATGACTTACAACATTTGGGGCGGCATGAGCCTGTAAAGAAATCAAGCCCGCTTAGCAAACTGAGCCCATTTGTGGACACCAGTGGACTTCTCAGAGTGGGAGGTCGGCTAACAAGAGCACAGCTGACTTTGGATGAAATGCATCCTGTTCTTATTCCAAGAAGACATCATGTGGCTGAGCTAATAGTCAGGCACTTCCATGAAAAAGTGTACCACCAGGGCAGACATTTCACTGAAGGGGCGGTCAGAGCTGCTGGATTTTGGATTGTGGGAGGAAAGAGAGCTGTGAGCAGCATGATCTTCAATTGCGTCACATGCCGAAGGCTTAGAGGCAAGCAAGAAGAGCAGATCATGGCTGACCTGCCTAAGGACAGACTATGTTCAGACCCTCCATTAACATACGTGGGTCTGGATGTGTTTGGTCCGTGGCCCGTCACAGCAAGGAGGACAAGGGGAGGTCACGCGGAGGCCAAAAGATGGGCGGTCATCTTCGCTTGTATGAGTATACGTGCCATACACATTGAGATCATAGAATCGATGGACACATCCTCATTCATCAATGCCCTGCGCCGATTCTTTGCGATTAGGGGTGCTGCGAAACTGCTCAGATCCGATTGTGGGACCAATTTTGCAAAGAACTGCAGATTGACAAGAAGGGATGCCACAACAAAAACATTGACACTTACCTAGAGGACAGTGGTTGCCAGTGGCAGTTTAATCCTCCTCATGCGTCACACATGGCCGGATCCTGGGAACGCATGATAGGAGTTGCGCGCCGAATCCTGGATGCAATGCTACTGCAACATGGGCATGCAAGGCTCACTCATGAGGTATTAGTGACATTCATGGCTGAAGTAACAGCAATAGTAAATGCACGGCCCCTCACAACAGTTTCCACGGATCCAGAGAACCCTTTGATTCTCACCCCTGCCATGTTGCTCACACAAAAGTACGGCATGCCACCAGTGCCACCTAGCCAGTTTGAAAGCCGTGATCTCCTCAGAGGGCAATGGCGGCGTGTGCAATACTTGGCTGAGGTGTTCTTGGCACGATGGCGAAACGAATACATCAGTGGGCTCCAAGATCGACGGAAATGGCGAACACCGAGACCAAACCTACAAGAAGGGGACGTGGTCATGCTGAAGGATGATCTGGAGAAGAGGAATGACTGGCCTGTCGGACTTGTGAACAAAACTTTTCCCAGTGAGGATGGCAGAGTCAGAAAGATAGAGGTCAAAATTGTGCGGAAGGGTGAACAGAGACTTTTCTTACGGCCTATAAGTGAAGTCATCCTTCTGGTTTCTAAGGACACTGCTTGAGAGACTGTCTTTTTCAAATATTTTACATAAGTTCGTTTGGGTGAGTGTTCTCACGCGGGGAGCGGGGAGTGTTCTGTCCCTAGGTTTGTGGTTAATATCGCCTGTTATACGGTAGAATACTGCCACCTTGTGGCCAAACTAGGTATCTTTTTAAGTCGGAAAATATACTTGCAGTTTCGTCATTGTACGAATGGGAGAAAACAAAAAAACCTCCGTTGCTCGACATTGCTCACTGCATGCGCTTGATACAGGACAATCTGTAAGTTTATCTTGTAACTTAGTTTAACTACAAGTGATAATGTAACTTTAGGTTTAAATGTTCAAGTTTGTAATTGTGTATGAGACTGAATGTTGAGAAAATGTTATGCTAGCTAATAATCCTGAGAAACTTAGCACTGAACCCGAAATGGTTACCTCAGTTTAACTTTATAGTGTGTGTAAAGAATGTACACTGTAGATTGAAATGTATCTTTATTTTGTATGTTTTCAGTTTCACAAAAAGAAAAAAGACGAAAACAGTGGTTCAAGTAAACACTCTGAAAGCTTCTTCAGACTCCTGGATCATATTTTTTCTTGTTTAGCTCGCTGTCTAGGCTGTGTAGGTCACATAGCTGAGGGCAGAAGACCTATGACAACTGAACAATGGCAAGTTTGTTAGGCACACTACACTATCCAGTTTTCCACACCTTCACAGCTCTAACTATCGACAAAGTTCATACTCCACGCCCGATGCACCAATGTCTTCGTTAAACTGTTGAGGAAGGCTTCTCACAGCCCTCATCAATGTCCCATTAACGTAAACGGTACTGCAGGCCGGCGGGCAGACATGCATGCACGCACGAACACATCATTCACCAAGTTTAACATGAAACTAATGTCAGCTAGCGACTAAGCTTTTTTTTTTACACTTGAAAATCCGAGTCTCTCCATGCTGCTGTCAGTGCCTTTAATTCGGCTAGCTGTACTGAACATGGTTGCTCGCATGGCTGATTCAGAATTGTTTCAAACTGGGGTGCCTTCCACTGTATTACACTATACCCTGCATGTGTCTTATTATCATAGTTATGGCTGGATCCATCCACAAAGTAAATCACTCCTTCCTTTAATGGCTCACTCTCCAAGTCTTCCCTAAGCTTAGAAAACTCCAGTGAGTCGGCTTCACACTCGTGTGGCGCTCCGTCGTACTCTGGGAGAACACAGTCTGCTGGGTTGCCTGCCATGTCACATACCCTGATTGTTACATCTGGGCAATATGTGAGACTGTAATGGCGAAGCTGTCTCTGTGGGGTAAAACAAAAGTTTCCCTGTACTGCCAATTGAACTACTGCATGACTTGTGTAGATGACCACTGGCCATCCCATCGTAATTGCTGATGCCTTCACATATGCAGAATATACTGCCTCCAATCCCTGGATTTATGTTTATTAATTTCTTTTATTGTCTTACTCCGCTATCTTTTCTTATGTGATTCTATTGTGTCCCCCAATTACTGTTATTCCAGCTGCTATTCCCTTGATCCAATTTCTGATCTACTCCCCCAGAGACAGTTATCACTAGTCCCACAATAAAGACTATGCTTGCTATTATCCAACCAACTATTAGACAGTGAAATATAAACTTTGGAATGGATCCGCCGTATAGATTTACCGTCTTATTTTACTCTCTATCCATAGTCTTCTTGTTCAAATTCCCACCTTAGATAATTCAGCACCCCTCTTGGGGTTCTATATTTTATTTCAAAATCAGTTCCCTTTTCTATGTCTGTCACCTGTACCCAAAATTAGTTTTTTCTTCTTGCACTATTTCTATCTTTCTCTTCTTTTCTGGAATTACTACTTCCACCTTTGTTATTTATTTATTTATTTATTCATTTAATTTTTTTTAATCACTCATATACTTAGTTTATTTCCTTAATCTGCTTTATTATAATCCTCTATTCCTTTCTCCTATCTTGCTTTCCTCTAACCAGACTTCCTGCTCTATTAACAGTGGGCACACCTTTTAATCAGTTTTTTTTTTTCTTTTATTATTTTTTCTGTTGAATCAAGGCATACAGACAGTATAGCTCAAGGTTACATTTCACATGCATATGCAAATCTCTATCAAATTTTCATCAATTGAATCTTTTAATCAATTACTTTAGCATAAACCCAATTATCCTGGGAGAGCAGAGTTTACACACATCTGTACTTCCTTTTTGAGCCACCCTCCCTACACAGTTGACCCATCAAAGCATCTTTTATTTGGTCCTCAACTTGAAGTATCATGCATGCTTCTTCAATGATACGTTGGAGGGCCTGCTCTTTCCTGTCTGTGGTGAGCTCACTCCTCCTCTCTCTATCCTCCTTTCTAGCTCTAATGTTTACTTCTAGTGGGGGTCTGTCTTCACTCCTCAGCACAGTAATCTCCACCCCTTCTTTCAGCCCAGGCAGCCACCACCCATTTTCTGGTAATCTCCCTTTCTCTTCTATCCCACTACGCGTCCCAATCACTAATTTCTCCGCTGTCCAGGATTCCCCTATTTGCTGGCTTCTGCTTCTTATAGGTGGGCCAGTTGACAGGGTGAGTCTCCCCCACTGTCTCAGACTTTTTATATCTCTTTATATCTCTCTCAAACACTTCTTCTATTTCTTCATTAGCCAGACTTCCCTTTAATCTTTCTTTTAATTCTTCTAACCTTGTCTCCACTATTGCTTCAAAGCACACTAATTTCTTCTCTAGATCATGCTCCTCATCTCCTTTTTCTCTGTCACTCTCAATGTCACTTTCTACACTCTTAGGCTTATTCCTTAATAAGAGTGAGTTTTCCACTCGCTCCTCTGCTTCAGGCTCCTGCTCTCCTTCACTTTCTATTGGGGAAATATATCCTACTCCTTCTTGTTCAAACTCACCATCACTATCCCAGCAGTTGTTAATAGTTTCCTGTCTTTCTTCAATCTCTCCTTTGCCCTGCTCTTTTTCCTCCACAGAGGGTTGTCTCAAGCTCATCTAACATACGGGCGTCCTCGTAGACAGACAAAGAATAAAATAGAATAGAATAGAATAATAGAATGAATGTATATATATATATATATATATATAAATATATACACATTCCTTCTTGCTCTGCTAACACATTCACACACACATTTTTTCTCATGCACAGCCGTTAAACTTACACACCGGCGAGACCTCGTCTCAAGCCAATACTTTAAATATTACACGGTGCGAGACCGCGTCTCCAACCCCCAGGCGAGACCTCGTCTCAAGCCTCTCTCTTTTTTTAATTTTTTTTATTTTATTTAACACTGCACGGGGCGAGACCTCGTCTCCAACCCCTTAAATACTACACATGGTGAGACCCCTCACCCAGTGACCTCCCCACCCCTTAAACTACCAGGTGAGACCGCGTCTCAAGCCCTCAGGTGAGACCTCGTCTCCAACCCGCT